>JABUQX010068537.1:40000-51320 GCA_015478945.1 Trachelipus rathkii | reverse complement strand
AGGAGATCCCACTTGATGCTCAACTTTATGGCACCAATCACCGTAAGAAGTATCTAGTGATGTTCTATTAGTGTTCTAAGAGTATTAGATGAGTCAGGTGAGTGCCAATGAGTGCAAGTGAGTGCCAATGAGTGCAAATGAGTGCAAGTGAGTGCCAATGAGTGCAAAGTGGGTGCCACATAGTGCCAAGTGAGTGCCACAAGTGCCAATGAGTGCCACTTTTTTCAAGCCTTTTCTAGCCTCCCTGACACCGAATAGCCTTAATCGGGTGGTTCACCTACACATAGCCTGCCCATAATCTATACAAGTTGCTAGAATGCTTCCTACTATGGTTAGTATTTTTCTAACACTTATACCACGCCTGAATATATATCTAGAGTTACAAGTTGAGACGGGACGCAAACGTTTAGAGTCGAGCCGCGTCCGCGGTGAGCCCCTCAGCGAACCGCTGCCGTGGTGTGCGCCCGCAGGCGAATTTCCATACGCGCGCGTGCGGCCCGCAGGCGCAATATCCCCGCGTAACCCGCGCCGCGTGCGTCCGCAGACGCAAAATTCCGCGCGAACGAAAATATGATCTCAATGTAAACTATTCAAAGAATTCCTTTTCAAATATACTATGAGTCACTTCATTTTTACTACAATTGTAGGAAATTTTATTAAAACATATACTTTACATACCTTAAAGCGTCAATCCAGTACATCAATTAGAGGTGTTACCTAACCTCAGGGGATAGTAAATGCTTTTGTTTTTACTGCTTTACTGCTTGTTAACTTTCTGCTTTACTGCTTTAACGATCATGTTTTACTGCTTTAACTCACATGTTTTACTGCTTTTAAAAAAAATTTACATTTACATACCTTAAAGCAGTAAATCAGAAATCAGTAAATGGTGGTTCTACTAAGGGATTAGTATGCTTTGTTTTACTGCTTTACTGCTTTAACTTTTTGCTTTACTTTACTGCTTTCCTGCTTTACTGCTTTAACTTTCTGCTTTACCTGCTTTAACTTTCTGCTTTACTGCTTTAACTCACTGCTTTTCTGCTTTAACTCTCACATATATTTATTAACCTTATGTTTTCTTTTATATTTTTTAATTTTTGTTTTTATTACTTTTTTATTTTATTATTCTATTTTTATTTTTGTTTTAATACTTTTTTTTATTCTTTTATCTTGTAATGTAAGGAATAAACACAATCAGAGTTTCTGTATATACATTTTTATTTTAATAAATTGGTACGAAATTTCTTATTAAAAAACCTTTTTAATATATACCGAAGTTTTAGGGAAGTAAAATCGAGTTTTTTCATTTTAGAAGCATTTATTACATAAATCAGAACTATAAAACTCACTTGACATACAAATTTTTAGCATCAAAAAAATTATTTAAAGTTTATTTAAAATTTATATTTTTAAAAAACATATAATGGAATAAATACAGTATACTCCACATAAATTGGAATATAAGGGTTGAACAGGGTAAGACATAGTTTTTACAAGCCACAATAGCGACACGCTTACTTATTATATTTTAAAAATAAGGTTATATAATGATTATTCAATATAAATTTTAAGTTCAAAGAATCATTATGTGAACAGTATCGTTTTTTGGTCTATAAACGGAAATCCAATGTCCTGTTGGGTGATTGTACGAGGCATATGTATTGAATACGAAGCATTTTATCCTTCTCCAACTTTTTACGAGAGTTTATTCTTCGTCTAATAGCAAACCTCCTAAAAAGCGAGTTCATTTTTACCCGATTTTTATTTCCTCTTCATTCTCTTTAATAATTCAAAAGTAAGTTTGCGTACTCTGTCAATTTCAATGAGTTGAGGATGCTCAAGATAGACCACTACAGTGATGGGTGATTGTAGAGTCGATCCAAAAGAGAGACTTAGGCCTAGGGTACCCTCTCTCAAAATGTTTAAATGAATAGACGTTACAACTGAAAGTCTGCAGTAAGATATAGGCGTATAAAATTACTATCTTTGCGTATTCTTCAAGAATTTAAACCTGTCCGCTATCATTACATGATACAGTATTGGCTATTAAGTCGTAAAGGTCGAGTACAGAGAGATAGGTCTCCGTTGTATAACATTTCATAATCCCGTTCGTGAGGCAGTCCATTCACATGTAAACTGGATCCCTAGTCGAAAGGTGTGGACTTTATAGGGTGACTTTTTATAATTCCCGGAGTAGGCTTCATGTTCCACAATCCCTATTATTACTTTCTGTGGAAAATTTCTCCGCTCCCAATGTTAGGGATATTGATACTCGATAATCCTTGAGTGAAATTAAATATCTTGGTTTCAACTCTCTTAATAGGGGACTTTGCTGTAGTATTCAAAAGCGAATTTTCAATTTTCAAAATGACGCTGTGGTGATAATTTCACTTTTCTGACATAGAGATAAGCCTCCAACAGTTTGAAAACAGGTTCTGGACATACAGCTGTAGCGTGGGCTTTACTTTTTATTTTAAGACAAATTTGGATTTGACCGTGAATAAAAATGATTTTTAGTATCTACAGATGGTAGAATGGAGTCTTTCTTGAGAGAAGAATATCGCCCAACACTTTAAATCGACCGTAAATTCATAAGCTATTAATTTATGACTTAGCTGCTTTATCTATATGTGAGCTTCATCTTTGAAACTGTAAAAGACCACATGATTTGAGATGAGATTGTTTAGCATCGTCTGAAAAATTTAACAAATGTTCTATATAACTTCTATAAGGGTAATTTGCCGCTGATGCACCTAGTGAAGTTCCGTTAAGATAGACTTCACCTGGGTGAAACATGTATACAAGAAAATTTGATTCTGTATATACTATATGGTCATCACCCGTAGGAAGATATGTACCATCAGGTTTTGTCAATTTTGTTTTTACATATAAAAACACATTAGAGGGATCTAAGTACTGATCAGAAGTGCCTGGAATATTAAACTCTAGAGGAACATCTGTATTGGTAATTGAATGCAGAGGATTAATACTGATAAAGTTGGACTCGCTAACGCTAATCTGTGTAGGGTTTCATGGAGAAGAGATCCAATTCACTCTTACAACAATCGGGACTAGAAGGATGAAGGAAATGCATCTTGTATGTTGCGAAGGCTCTGGCCCGTAATAATGAACATTTTCATGAAAACTTACTTATATACACACATCGTATAAAAGTTATCAGTTAGTAATTAAATAGCAAATACATCAATACATTTTTTCTTTTGAGGTTTCTTCCGCTTAGTCTTTTTCTTTATGACAATCTTCTTGAATCCTCGACGCTGTCCTGATTTACGTCTTATTTTTACACGCTTAACATCATCCAACATCTCAATCTGAAACATCGGCTATACGTCTTTTAAATGCTGTACGAGGATTATTTCCTCGCCGCAATATTTGAATAGTATCGCAAACCTGTTTCTTATAGCTTTTTTACATTATATTCCCCGCACTTCTTCCTGCAGTAGAGGGCCTTGCACTTTCCATAGCTTGGGCAAAAAGTCCACCAGGCCATACCCACTCTGCATTTTTTGTTCCCCTTGAATCCTTTCTTCGTCCATTATTACAGGAGTATCTTTCTTATACTATCTTTACACTGTGAGAGTATGTTAATGAATGAAAAATATATCTGACTACACCTCTTATATATTCCATTATGCTGTAATTACTGCATCTGTTTCTTTCTAATATGAACTTTGCATAACAATGCACCGTATGTAAAGGGAAAAGGATTTCCTTCTACATCTTTTATATGCACGCGTACAGAGTCAAAATTTGATCTATTCAGAGGTAGATAATGAACATTAGGATGTTATAACTTTACTCTCTTTGGGAAAATATACTACTCTTTATAAAGGAGCTTTAGTATTACCTACATATGATGATCAATTATATTTGTATATACATAAGCCATACCTGGATGATTGAGCATCTCGGATGGGGTACATGTATAATGCAGTACTCGATCTGCTTCATCTTTTAGTTCATGTGGAGTCATGCGGTTATTCTCCACAGATAGTATAACCCTCTTCAACATAGTAGGGATATCATGAAGTATATCCAACTCAGCATCACGTCTACGAATATGTTTACGCTGCCATGGTGATCGTTCGAGAAAAAAACATGTCCCGGTCTCGTAGGTTTACATTTACTTTTGAACTTAAAGATATTATTACTTTATCTTCATAGGTACGCATTTCAGTTTTGTATACCAAGTCCTTACACATAATACTCATATCAAAGGACGTTTAAATGACTAAAAATAGCAGGCACCGATTTAAAATATGACCTCCACAAAGTAAATTCTTCAAAGAAGTATTCTTTTGTAGCAAATGTTGTCGTATTCATCTTTTTGGCAATTGTAGTCCTTTTCAGATAACGAGTATCTTCCACTTGTAATATAGTTTCAACACATTCTACACTTCTGTACACCGCCATCCAGAATAGATTGTGAGGTAAATTTTCTATGTCCGTATTTAATATCTTTACATAATCCTCTTCGTATGCTCTCTTTTCAAGCTGTATAGGATTCATTAACACAGTTGTAAAGTCCGAGAGTTTATTATCAGGATGTAAATCCAAAGAGGCTGAAGACGGGAGAGTTAAATAAAAGTGATCTACACTCTCCATGATTATAATGACAACTGATTAATGATTCTTAACTTCACTTGCTTTTATATAAGTATTAAACTTAGCAGGATACCCCCTCCATTTCACCAGATACTGCTTATTTTTTCCTTTACCTCTCGTAGCTAATTATTTTTTTCAATTTTATATTCCAATGAGTTAGCAGGATGACCTTACTTTTTGTATTTCCTGTTTATAAAATCCGCCTTTTATTTTTTCACCATTTAAATCTTCCAGATAATATAACTTTAAACTATCACGACGGAATTGACGGATATTGTGCACTTTAAAAACCTCCGTAGTCCACCCGGATTCATATCCTTTTCTAAACCTTTCTTCGGTCCGTGATACTCTTACATAGTCATTCACCTTTATTCCTGAATTATCTTTTATTTTGTTTTCTTTTTCATGTAGATGGGTTCTACGCCCTCTAGTTTTTGACATTTCTAAAGGAGTTGACTTTATAGTTCTATGGTAAGACCTGTTATAAGAATAAGCCAGATCGTCCAGTATATCAATATATTTAAAAGTATTCATTTTTAGTAAAATACCTATGCATGCGCTCTTTAATAGTACGCTGGACTCTTTCAACTATAGCCGTTTTGTTTACGGAAAATGTATTGTAATAGCTTATACCATACTCCCAGAGCAACTCCTGAAACTCTCGCCCCTTGAACTCCATTCCTGAATCTGTCCAAAATGATTTAGGTGTTCTCCGCTCGTCCTCTATAATTTCAAGTACAGCATCGGCAACTGTAGCTGATCTTTTATCTTTTATTGGCTTCAACCACAAGTATCTAGAGTATACGTCAATTGTAAAAAGTATATATTGAAAGCCTTCATTATAAGAGCTGTATTTAATCATTTCCGATAAATCTAACTGCCATATGCTATCGAGCTGCGGAGATATGGTTTTCCGTGTAGGAAATTTTTTTCTTACAGGTTTATGTAGAGTAAATGCCTCTTCACCCTCTAAATATGTTTTTAACTCTTTTTTCTCAATATTAGGATACCTTAAAGCAAACCTAGTGAAACCCCAAACTATTTGGCTCCCTCAGATTGAAGTAATACTTATCAACTACCTCCTTCGACTCCATGTTGTCTACTGACACACGTGTAAGCGTTATATATATATATATATATATAATATACTATATATATATATATATATATATATATTATATAATATATAATTATTATAATATTATATATATATATCGTACTAGTATATATATATATATATATATATATATATATTATATATTATATAATATATTTTGTCACAAAAATGTGATATAAAGTCCAAGGGGTAAGAAAAAGAAAAAGATTAAAATTAACATTATTATACAACAACATTACAAACTAATTTATATGATAATACATAATTAACGAATTTAATCCCCTAAGGCTATTATAAGGTTTTTTTTATTCGCCTCTGGTAACACGTTTTAAATTTAATCTGATGGCGTAAGATGGTACTGATGGACTTGAATCAGGTCTAGGTGTCATGGGGATATTATCTAAGTCTGCTAATCGTCTTGTATTTAAGATTAAAGTTCGGGGGAAATTAATAGTCTGAAGTTCTTGTTTGATATCATTCCATCCTTTTACAGGGCCTTTCTTCCAGTTACGTGAGAGATCAGCTATCAAATCCACAATATTTGATCCTTTAACTATTTCATCATCAATTACGATCTGTCCTGCTTCATTCAAAGTTAATTGGTCTTTAAAATATTATATAAAGCTATTCCTGAATTTACGCACGTCTAAACAGGTAAGCTCTCTCTATGGCTATTTTTAAATTTATTTCATTTTTCACTTCAAGTTTTACTTCATTAGGTATATCTACATCATCGGATAGCGGGATACGTAGGGATGGATGTAGGTGCAAGTCTTTAAGATCTATCAACTTTTGTATGGCATCCTGGTATAAGATGCTGTTTCTCATGGATGTTAATGTCTGAATTTAATATCCTGTACACTTCTTTCTCATATTTGGTTATCTGTTCAACTTTAGGATCATATAAGCTAGGGGGTAGAGGCTGCTGGAAAGATAATGAGTCGTTCACAATATAAGGATTCTGTTGATGCAACTGTTGCTGCTGATGTGAAAGAGGTTGTAATGCAATGCATTGGGCTGTAATATCTGCGTGTATGGGGGTTGTGAATGATGAAACTGGGATTGTGATTTTGCGCAGTGGTGCGGCAATAACTCGACCATATTGAGGTTGGTGAATGATGAAATCTGAGGACTGAATTCTGTAAGCTGCTGTTTATATTACTTCATTTCTCATACTCATTAATGGAAGTACAGCAACTTCTTCAATTATGGGGCACACTTAGTTTATCAGGGGAGATATAACGGAGAAGAGTAATGACAGGAAATACTCCCTCCTTCTCTCTGTAGTAACTTCTTTTTTATTTTTCAAAATTTTTATTTTAGGGAGAAGTTTTTTAATGATGTTTCAATAACGCCGTAGCTTTACCTTCTGAGGCCTGTTTTAAGGAAATTTCCTTTTATAGATTTAACGACTTCACATACACACTGGCATGAATTTCTCATCTCATAATTAGTTTACGTTTTTTTCAGATGGTTTCAACTTTTTAAATTTTTTTTATAAGAGGTAAATACTTTGCAACTAGAGCACTCATTATTCAGGTATGTATACAGTTTCTATCTCATAAGGGCAGAATGTTGGTACGGAGGCAGCACTCTGTGCGATGTTTTTGGGGTGTGTTTTTAGGGTGAAGCTCGCACATCAAATAACCGTGGGGGATTGAAGTAACCTCTTTATATAACTTTTAAGAACTCTTTTCCTTTGGAAGGGCAAACATTTGAGTTGGCAATACTTAACCTGTGACTGATGTCTTCTTTCTCTGGCCCCAGTAGTATCTACTGGGAACTTAATAGAAAACGGCGAACACCGCTTCTTTGACTGAAAAATAAGGTGCGTTAATGAAAAACACCAGGATTTTAGATGGTGAGCAATAACTGTGAACGCTTCTGCTATTTCAAATTCAATTTGTGCATTAAATCATCTAATACAATAATTTTGTGGCTTGTATATTGTTCAGCGATCTAATATCGTATATGCCTTCATGAAATTGAATCACATCTTTATATTCTTTAATTTTTTCCTGATAAACATTATAACACCATATTATTTTTACAGGTGCTTGTTCAAAAATCTCCATTTCCTTTAAAATATTTATTAATAGAAAGGTTTTACCACAGCCTGTCGGACCAGCTACAAGACATGTAGCCGGACTGCGGAACGTAAATTTCTCCACATCCATACTCGTTAAGTGAATAATGAATAATGAGATTAATTAGGCTGTAAGCGTAAAATCAAACCTTACTAACCGTGTTGCTAAGCAACACTCTATTGATTTACTGTTTTACTGTTTTAAAAGGCTGTAAAGTATATGTTTTTTAATAAAATTTCGTACACACATTTTTATTAAAATAAAATGTTTATATACACTAACTCTGTGTGTTTTTATTCTTACATTACAAATAAAAATAAAAAAAAGTTTAAACAAAAATAAATAGAAATAATAAATAAAAGTAATAAAACAAAATAAAAATATAAAGAAAAACATAATGTTTAATAACATATATGAAGTTACAAACAGTAAAGCAGTGAGTTAAAGCAGTAAAGAAGAAAGTTAAAGCAGTAAAGAGAAGTTAAAGCGTAACAGAAAGTTAAAGCAGAAAGTTAAAAGAGTAAAGCAGTAAAACAAAAGATACTAATCCCTTAGGTAACACTCTATTGATTTACTGATTTACTGCTTTAAAGGTTATGTATATGTTAATAAATATGTGTTAAAGCAGTAAAACAGTGAGTTAAAACAGTAAACATGAGTTAGAGCAGTAAAGCAGAAAGTTAAAGCAGTAAAGCAAGTAAAAACAAAAGCATCCTAATCGCTAGGTGTTAGGTAACCCTCTATTGATTTACTGATTTACTGCTTTACAGTATGATATATATAATGTTTTTAATAAAATTTCGTACAATTGTTAGTAAAAATGAATGACTCATCGTATATTTTTGAAAGGAAATTCTTTGAATAGTTTACATTGATATCATTTTTTTCCCATTTGCGCGGGAATTTTGCGTCTGCGGACGCACGGGCGGCGGTACGCGGGGTTTGCGCCTGCCGGGCGCACGGCGGCGGCGGTAATATTGCGCCTGCGGGCGCAAGCGGCGGCGGGTTTCGCGACGGGGGCTCACCTGCGGACGCGGGCTCGGACTCGGAAACGTTTGCGGTCCCTGTCTCAACTGTGTAACTCTTTAGATATATATTCAGGCGTGGTATAAAGTGTTTAGAAAATATAACTCATAAGAGGAAGCTTCTAGCAACTTGTAATACACGCAATTCGATTCCTCATACTTATAACCTAGGGGTAGAACACCCGTAATTAAGGGCTATTCGGGGTTCAGGGAGGCTAGAAAAGGCTTGAAAAAAGTGGCATTCAGGGCACCATGTGGCACTCACTTGGCATCTATGTGGCACTCACTTGGAACTCATTGGCACTCACTTGGCACTCATTGGCACTCATTGGCACTCACTTGGCACTCCTGGAACTCACTGGCACTCATAAATAATAATAGAACCATAGAACTTCCTAGATGACTTTCTTACGGTGATTGGGTGCAATAAAGTTGAGGGCATCAAATGTTTGGGGCATCATATGCTTGAGGCATCAAAATTGTAACCGTAGAAAATACAAAAGGTTGGGCGAAAAATTAGGGTTCAAAAATTAGGGATGGCCTAAAATTAGGGTGGGCCAAAATTGACCCATTGAAGACCAAAGGCTTGGTCGTGTGTTTGTACGTGGTAAGTGTCTGTAGTGCAAGTATTCTATGGGTGAGTGTAACTGTCATAGTGAATGTGTGTATATGTGTGTGTGTGTGTGTGTGTGTGTGTGTGTGTGTGTGTGTGTGTGTGTGTGTGTGTGTGTGTGTGGTGTGTGTGGGTGTGGGGGGGTGGGGGGGGGGGGTTTAGGTGTTTCAGTAGGACATAGATCCCTACAATACGCTCAAGTTAGGAACGATATATGTGATGGGTGGGCCACGAGTGGGTAAAAATTAGCGTGGGCCAAAAATGACCCATGGAAGATCAAAGGGTTGGTCAAACAAGGTTAAAGAATCAAAAAGGGCTACAGCCCTAAAGGAAGGGACAAAAAATTACGCGTGGGAAAAAATGACGCCTGGTCCGAAAAAATTGGGGGGCGTAAAATAGGGGGTAATACGTACAACGGTTGCCTGACGGCAACCGTTTGGCGCAACCCTTCTTCGAAGGGTTGCCAAAAATTAGGGTTGCCGAAAAATTAGGGTTCTCAAAAAATACCGTGGGCCAAAATTGACCCATGAAAGACGGAAGGGTTGGTCGAAAAAAGGTAAAGGCCCAAAAAGGTAAAGGCCCAAAAAGGTCAAGGTCAGGTAAAAAATTTGGGGCTCAAAAAAGGTCAAGCCCAAAAAGGTAAAGGTCAAAAAAAGGTCAAAGGCAGGTAAAAAATTGGGCTCAAAAAAGGTCAAGGCCAAAAAAGGTCAAGGCCAAAAAAGGTCAAGGTCAGTCAAACTCAGGTAGGTGGTCAAGGTCATTTTCGTGCAATATGGGGGCCCTACTACTTACCTTGTAGGCTTGTAATAATTGGAGCTATTGAATATAAATGCTATCCTTCGAGTTTCACCTTTTCACGTATCTCACACAGCATCTAATATAAGTGATTGTCTTCAAAAATGTTATGGAAGAATTCAATATTCCTGCTAAAAAATTCTTGTTATAGTAAGGGATAACGCACCTAATATGGCTGCAGGAGTTACACAAGTAGGATTCCAGGAATTACTTGCTTTTTTACACTCTTTGACACTAGTTTCTCCATGATGCCATCATTTGAACAGAGCGTGAAAAAAATTATCCATAGGAAACAATCGTAGGTATTTTAATACTCGCCTCAAGCTATTGTCCCAAGTATGAAGATATCAAAACTGATTTAATTTTAACACAGACAGATTTATTCAGGATTTACAAACCAGATGTAATAGCCAGTATCATATGTTATTGCTTTCAAAATTTTTTGAACAAAAGACGGCTCTCATTTCATATTGCAGTGATCATTCAAAGCCTGCATGCTTAGAAACAACGGAAAGTTCTTGAAAAATGCTAAAAATACTTCAAATTTTGTTATTGTACAAATTTATTCAGCCACAAGGAATCAATGGCATCGGCAATAATCCCAATATGAAAGTGATTTTGCAGTTTTTTTTTTTTGAAAGAGTCAGAAAAAAATGGACTATTTGAGGGACTTGGGTCTACACAGTATCAGCACGGAAAAATTCAGTAAAAAATAGAATTCAGCATTTACTTTACTGATAAAAATCTCGTGCTTGCTACCTATCTTGATCCACGCTTTAAAACTTCATTCCTTGAGGATGAAATATAACCAATAAAAAGTGAAGATATTCTTAAGCAATGATGTGCGAAGATATATTTTGTATAAAGGAAAGGAAAACATTTTCCACTACTTTAAACCAATCTTCAGGATTCTTCTCATTTAACAGAATAGGGCGAAAAAAAGTGATACTGAAGAAAATTGTTTTAACTTCAGTTTTGAAAGCTGTTTTTACGGAATTTAAAGAGAAAAAGACTTTTAAAAACAGCAAAGAAACTATTCCTACGAAAAAGAGAAACA
>JABUQX010068537.1:30000-32500 GCA_015478945.1 Trachelipus rathkii | reverse complement strand
GACGCGTGCCATATCTGGTCAAATGCTTTGGATATGTCAGCGCCACCACGCAAGTCGCCCGTAGTTCCTAAGAGCGAAAACCATAAATAGGCTTAAATAGGAAAGTATATATCGCCAGTAGACTTTAAACACCAAAAGCCGTACTGGCGATAGGAAAAGAAATGAGATTCCAGCTGGTCTAAGAAGTGGAGAGAGTTGAGAAGGGTTTCAAGATCTTAGACAGAATACAAGTGGAGAGCTACTTGGGCGAACTAGTTGACAGGATCAGTAGCGGCTTCCTTTTTTCACGGCAAATAGGTTGGACATCGTGCGTGCTTCCAACACTGAGCGAAAGTGCTAGTATTGAGAATAGAGAATATAGTTGCAACGAGGGACGGTGTCAGCACGTAAGCACATTCCCTCCCTCAAAATTCGTTTTTTTTTCCAACCCTGTGTTAAAACATTACTAAACGGGATAATACCCGTGTAAGAATAAACACATTTTGAGCCATTGGAGGAGCGTTTAGGAATTTTGGAAAAAAAAAGTTTATCTCTTATCGAAATCGAAATACAATTTAAAATTTGATAAGAAAATATTTTATAAACTCCTAAATTAAGGTAACGATTAACGGATGTAGGGAAAATTTTTTAACTCGTTAACATTAATTCACAATGTAATCGTTATAGTCGTTCTTCTTTTCGAAATACGAAAGCGTTAAAAGTTAACGAAAAAATTAACGATTTAATTAACGGATTAACGCTTTAAGGCGTTATATATATTTGTATATATTATATATATATAATATATATATATATTATATATTATATATATATAATATATATATATATTAATATATATATATATATAATTATATATTATATATTATATATATATACATCTTATGATAATATATATATATATAATATATTTATATATATTATATATATATAATTATATTATATATTATAGTATATATATATATATATATATTATAGTTATATACATATATAAATATATAATTATATATATATAATATATATATCTATATATTATATATATAGTATTATATATATATTATATACATATATATATATAATATATATCTTATAATATATATATATATTAATATATATATATATATACTATTATTATATTATATATTATTATATATTATAATTTATAATATATATATTATATTATATATATATTTTATATATATTTTATATTATATATATATATATATATATATATATATATATATATATATATATAATATATATATATATATATATAAACCTATATATTATATATATATATTATTATATTATATATATATATATAACATATATATATATATTATATATTATATAATAATTAATAATATATATATATATATAATATATATACTAGCGCCCGTCTGATAATAGCGTAGTCATCCTGATAGCTCTGGCCTGTCTGCCCATATTATATATAATTTATATATATATATATATATATATATATATATATATATATATTCGAGCGGAGTGGCCGCATTTTTATCAGGCCACTGCTATCCCACTTTCTCCTTTTAATGAGCCACTTCCAACTACTGACACGGCCCTTAGTTCCTTCCAGCAAGTTATCCTCACAGCAGCAGAAACTTGCACCTTGCGGTCTTTTTCAGGCAGGCGCTCGACAACCCTTAGTGGTCCCTAGAGTTTGCACAAGCTAAGCGAAAGAAGAAAAAAACAATATAGGCAAAATAAACGGACCCACATCACCCCAAACATGATTATTTTTAAATCATATGAGGCGAGATCCCATTGAATGAATCGCCAAACACGTAAACAATATTTTCGAACTTATGCTTTGACTGTAAATTCCACAACTCCAATTTCTTCAATATGGAGGGTTGTACAGAAAATATCTCTACACTCCAACAGCCCTCCACCCACTGTCCTCCACTATAGGCCTGATATAACCGATACTATCTCTGTTCTAGCAGCTGTTGCAAATGAATTAGTCTATAGCTTTGCTAGCCACTCGGACTCTTCAAGCTTTCAAAAATTTAAAACTAACACTGCACCGCCAGACCATTCAACAGCGAAAAGGGAAGATCATGTCCATAACCGTCTTTTTACATTTACAGAGTACCAAACTGCACTGGCGAATAACAAAGACGGTGCTTCAGGACCATACATCATCTCGTACATAATGCTCCGTCTCATTCACCCATCTTCATCAGCGTTCTTGCTGGATCTGCATAAGAGGATCTTGATTGAATCATCCTTTCCATCTGTTTGGACTACGGCTTTTGTAATCCCTATTCCAAACCTGGGAAAAATCGGAAGTTGGCGGACAACCAAAGGTCAATTTCGCTGACCTGTTTTACTTGCAAATAAATAGAGAAAATAGTTGCAGGTCGCTTTCTCCCTTTTCTAGAGAGTCACCAGGCTTTTTCAAACTTCCAGTTTAGCTTCCACAACATCATTTTACCGTTGACTCCTTGTTAAAATTGGACCTTGACATCCTGGAAGC
>JABUQX010068537.1:17500-20000 GCA_015478945.1 Trachelipus rathkii | reverse complement strand
GGAGGGGAGGATAGGGTGAGGAAAAGGTGGGGGGGAATATTTTAGAGGATTATTGAATGAAATGGGTGGGAGAGATGAGGAGGATTTACAAGAGGTGAGGATGGGGGGGGAAGTGGGGCGGGAAGGGGATATGGAAATACAAATGGAAGAAATTATTAGGGCGTTAACTAAAGGAAAAAAAGGAAAGTCCACAGGTCTAGATGGTGTGAGTATGGAAATGTTACAGATGGGAGGCAGAGGGGTGGAGGAATGGCTGTATAGGTTATATAATTTATGTTGGAGGAGGGGAGAGGTTCCACAGGATTGGGAGGATGGTTGTTTGGTTCCCCTGTATAAAGGGAAAGGGGATAGGATGGAGTGTGGGAATTATAGAGGTATTTGTCTTTTGAGTGTAGTAGGGAAAGTGTATGGGAGAATACTAATTGAGAGGGTGAGAGATTTAACGGAAGAGAGAATGGGGGAAGAACAAGGAGGATTTAGGGTGGGAAGGGGGTGTGTGGATCAAGTATTCACAATGAAGATGCTTGTGGAGAAAGGTATAGAAAAAGAAAGGTATAGAAAGGAAAGGGAAAGTGTATGGGTGTTTTTTTAGATCTGTAGAAAGCAGATGATAGATTGAAACAGGGAGCAAGATAGAGGTGCTGGAGGAATATGGAGTAGGGGGTAAATTAGGTAAAGGTATTAGGGCCTTTTATAGGAATAGCAGAATGTGTGTGAGGTATTAGTGGGGCGAGAGTGAGATGTTTTGGGGTAGAGAGAGGGATTTTGAGACAGGGCATGTGTAATGTCACCGTGGCTTTTCAATTTATTTATGGAGAGTGTCTGCAGAGGAATGATGAGGGAGGGGAGGGGGGTGGAATTGATGGATAGGGGTGATAGATGGGAAGTGAACATGATACTATTTGCGGATGATACTGCCTTAGTGGCGAAGAATTCAGAAGGGCTGAAGTATTTGGTGAAGGAGTTTGAGAGAGTGTGTGGACAAAAGGGTCTTAAGATAAATCCAGGTAAGAGTAAAGTGTTAGTGTTTGAGGAGGAGGAAACAGATGAGGGGATGGGGTTAGAGATTAGAGTAGGAGGTGTAGTATTAGAAGAAGTAAAGGTTTTCAGATATTTAGGTATGGATTTGGGTAAGGAAGGAGGGATGAAGGAAGAGATAGATCACAGAGTAGGAGAAGGAATGAGAGCATTGAGTGGTCTGAGGGAATTATGGAAAGGGGGGGATTTATCACATAAACTTAAGATAAGTTTGTTTGAAAAAATTTGTGTTCCAGCGGTACTATATGGGTGTGAAACATGGGGGTTGAATGCTAGGTCCAAGAAGAAGTTGGAAGTGTTATTTTAGCATAAGTCAAAGTGAAAATATATATAAACTCGTTCTTTTGAGATACTCTTCAGTCAGTCAGATACAAGTCAGTCAGGATCAAATTATTAAGGAATCAAAAGAAAATCTCACTCAAGATACTCTCTTCAGAAATCCTCCCGGCAAGAGCGATAAACTTCAAGGAAAAGGCTGCGACTTGAATTCCGATTACTACAAATTTTTCGCCGCTAAACGAGGAGTCTGAAGGCAAGTTGAAAAAAACGCACTGGAAAAGGGCTGCGACTTGGCAAATTCGCCTACAGAGAAGGTATCTCAACAGAAGGGACTTATTACTTTACTTTTATTGAATATTTACTTATGTTAAATAAATACCTCATTTCAAATATGGATTTCTAATTTACCATCCTCTTATATAGGGTGCTTGCTCACTTAAAGAAGCCACCAACTTAGGCAAGATAATCCCTATATAATTGAGTGAACCCGGAAGTTAGAACACCCAGAACTTCAATCAACGCCTTACAAAAAAAAAAAAAAAAAAAAAAGAAAAAAAAAAAAAAAAAAAACAATAAAATTCCCAAACAGAACACTCCCAAGATTGACTCACAGAAAATAGAACATTATTCAATACGGAACTTCAATTATCATTTTTTATTTAAATTCTTGAATTATGTCTTCAACCTTTATCACAACTATCACAGTATCAGAGAATTCATCGTAGACATAAGCAAATTCCTTTTTCAGTATGGATTTCTTTCATCATTTCAAGTTTGGATTATGGGCAGAAACTCATTTTTGAATTCCACTACGAACTCAGATTCCTTTTCGAATTCTAAATGGTTCTGTGACCTCTCCCTTTTATGTATGAAGAAAATTTTTCAAATAAAGGACCTAAATTTCAAGCAATTTCGCCTCTACATATGTAACTTCCTTTACGGTATGGATTTCTTTCATCATTTTAAGTTTGGATTATGGGCAGAAATTCATTTTTTGAATTCCACTACGAACTTTGATTCCTTTTCGAATTCTAAATGGTTCTGTGACCTCTCCCTTTTATGTATGAAGAAATTTTTCAAATAAAGAACCTAAACTTCAAGCAACTTCGTCTCTACTTATGTCAAGCAATGTTTCTCTCGTAACTACAACTTTGAAAACTACGTGCGCATTGGTCAAATCATG
>JABUQX010068537.1:0-12500 GCA_015478945.1 Trachelipus rathkii | reverse complement strand
TTTTTCACATTAGTTAATTTAACATACAACACAAAATGCTTAAAGTAAATACTCTAATAAACACTTGGCTACAATTTTAATGGTCACAAACTAAACCAGTTGACCTATACCATTTAGAGTCGAGATAGCCAATGTAGTTCACCAAACCGAATGACATTACCAAAGATATTTAAGAAATCTTTATCACTTCCCTCTTGTTCTTTTATTTTCGGAAGAGATAATTTGAAACAAAAGTTGGAAAATCATATGAAAAGATGCTAGGTTCGCAAGACTATATATATATATATATATATATATATATATCTCATACATATATTTATATACTATAATATTATATATACTATATATATATATATAATATATATATATAATATATTCAATATTAATATATATAATATATATTATACATATATATATATATATATATATATATATATAAGCATATTCTTACGAATCTGGCATCTTTTCATATGATTTCACTTGAACAAGATTCATATCTAAAAGGAAGTAAATGGATATTTGCAAAATTTAAGATAAAGACCACGACCGTTGAAGAAATTATGAAAAAAGAAAACCGTGCACAAAGAACAAGTCAGTGGAGAATCCTTGATGCCAACAAACACATCATCAAAAGGTAACTACCCAGTTTTTTAAAAAGGAAGGGGAGAATGAGGGACATTATTTGGATGCCGCCCGTCTAAACACCTCCGTTGAAGGTTTACATTTCGCCACTTTTTAAATAAATTAAATTAAATAAAATGTTCGAGTCAATGCTGGTAAGACCTCAGAGTACATGTGAAGTAGAGGGAGTTGGTAGGAGTACTCACAAAACAAGTTCAACAAGCACTCCAGTATATGGCCAAGACTACCCTAGAGATACCATATATATATATATATATAATATATATATATATACTATATAATATATATATATATACTACGACTATATATATATAATATATATATTATATATATATATATATATATATTACTATATTATATATATATACTATCATACTATATATAATATATATATATATATATAATACTACAGATAACACTACCGCTCATGGGCAGAGCGCTAATCAACGAGGGGTTTTACCTCAATTAACGTCCGAGCAGGACGAAGCCAAGCCGACCAGTTGCGAACCAATCGACCACCTCGCTTATGTTTGGCGAAGTTCTCTACAACTTGAGCTTACCGGGCTCTTTATATAATTAAATTATTAAAATAAATAAAAAAGTGTATAATATATATATATATATAATATATATATATATATACTAATATTATTATATATACCTATATATAATATAAATATATAATATATATATATATATATATATAATAAATATAACTATATATATATATATATATATATATATATATATATATACTATAATATATATAGTATATATATATATATAATATACTATATATCATAATATATATATACATAATATTATATAATATATCTACTATACTATATATATCAATAACATCACTACTATAATCAGAGCAAACTTATTTCCGGCAAATTTTCCTATTCAAGTAGACATAGTCAGAAGGTCTCTTAAACATATTACATATCAATAGGACTGCAAGAATATATTTAAAACTATTTACATGGTCTTCATATGATGTTTGTAAACGTTAGCTTTCCATCCTTATTTTATCTGGATCCTCTTTCGGATGTTAATTGAAGACTAAATAAATTTAATGATATTTTGTAAGTTTATATAAAATTGTGGATGATATTTTTATCTCGACTCCCTTAACCACCAACCCAACTCTCATATTGACTACATCAACTCCATCCACCCTAAATTAAATTTCACAATGGAACTCTCTAATAACCATACCCTACGTTTCCTTGACACCCTCCTCTCTTGGCATAATAGTCCTACCCTACTCTTTAGCGTTTACCGCAAACCTACTTTCAACCCTTCTTACATACATTGGTACTCCACACACTCTCAGCACATTAAATCTGGTGTTCTTACCGCTCTCTTCTTAAGAGCTTTACGCATCTGTTCCCCTTCTCTTCTACAAAATGAAATCAAATACATTTTCAATACTTTCAAGAAACTCTCTTACCCTACCTACACGATCAAAAGATCACTTAAAAAAACAAAAAATAAATTTTACAATCCTAACACTGAGACCAACACACACTCTCTCACCTATTTACCCATTCCTCACATACCACATCATCAAATCCTTAAAAAACTTTACCCTAACATTAAGGACTAACCTCCTCTAACACCTCGTCTCTAAAAAGAATCTTCAAACCATCCACTCATACAAAATAACATCTCACAATGCATATACAAAATCCCATGCTTTCAATGCACCTCCCATTACATAGGCGAAGCAAATGACTTCAATAGAAGACTCTATCAACATAAAGATGATCTTTCTTACGACTCTCTAAACTCCGCTCTTACCACGCATAGATCCAATCTCAATCATAACATCAATATCAAAGATATGCGCCCAATCCTACAGGTACTCGACCCCACAAAACGCAAACTCATAGAATCACTATGCATAAAAAATCTTCCTAATTTTAACATACAAAAAGGAGAATATACATTTGATCCCACACTTAACAACATTCTTTCTACCACACCTTTTTTCAAAAATATAAAAGCAAAATTTACTTAAATCTAAACTATTTCTCATTTTAACAATTTTACATAAACTTACAAAATATCATTAAATTTATTTAGTCTTCAAATAACAACGTCCGAAAGAGGATCCAGATAAAATAAGGATCGAAAGCTAACGTTTACAAACATCATATGAAGACCATGTAAATAGTTTTAAATATATTCTTGCAGTCCTATTGATATTAATATTTAAAGACATCTATCTACTATATATATATATATATATATATATATATATATATATATATATATATATATATATATATAATATATATATACTATATATAATATATATATTATATATATATATATACTATATATAATATATAATATATATATATATATAGTAAAATATTATTATAATACTATATATTTATATATATTATATATATATATATATATATATAATATATAATTTATATATATATATATAATATATATATATATATTATATATATATATATATATTATATATATATATATATATATATAATATATATATATAAATTATATATATTATATATATATATATATAACTATATAATATATATCATATATATTATATATATATATTTTATTATACTATATATATATAATATATATATATATCTAATACAAAATAAAATGGGTAATGTGTCGTTTTTCTTACATTCATTGGAGAAGTTTTATTAATAATAATAAGTAAAAATTACCAGATAGAAGAGAAAATTATGTATTTAATATTTATGGTGTGAAGTTCAAAAAATTATTTCTTTTCATTTTTATTTATTTTAAGTTTTTTAAAGAATTTTATTTTGTCAATTAAGATTGATAACGATAAAATTCTCTCTCTCTCTCTCTCTCTCTCTCTCTCTCTCTCTCTCTCTCTCTCTCTCTCTCTCTCTCTTCTCTCTCTCTCTCTCTCTCTCTCTCTCTCTCTCTCTCTCTCTCTTAATATCCTATAATTTTAATTTTAAATTTGATTAGGTTTGGCTTCGTTAGGTTAGTTAGGTTAGGTTATGTTAGGTTAGGTTAGGGTTAGGTTAGGTTAGGTTACATTAGATTAACAAAATTTAAAGTTTTTTTCCTAATTTTTTTATTTATTTCACAGTTTCGTGTAAATGCGATTCTTATTAATCCAACAGACATTGATGGACCTATATATATATATATATATATATATATATTATATATATATATATATATATATATAGTATATATAGTATATATATATTATATATTATAATAATATATACTATATATATAATATATTTATATATATATATATATATATATATATATATAAAAAAAACATATATATAATATATATATATATATATATATATATATATATATAATATATATATATATATATAGAGAGAGAGAGAGAGAGAGAGAGAGAGAGAGAGAGAGAGACAGTAGTAACAGGGCGATATTGGACTACGGTCGCTTTTACCCCACCTGACCTTTTTACCCCTAGGCCTCTTTTACCCCACCCTAAAATTTGGGCAAACCGCATTTTTTGAGCCCAAATTTTTACCTGCCCTTGACCTTTTTTGGCAAACCCTAATTTTTGGCAACCCTAATTTTTTCGCGCCAACCCTAATTTTTGCAACCCTTCGAAGAAGGGTTTGCGCCCAAACGGTTGCGTAAGGCAACCGTTTACGTACCCCACCAATTTTTTTCGATCAACCCTTTGGTCTTCCATTGGTCAATTTTGGCCCACCCTAATTTTTGGCCACCCTTTAGGGGCTTAGCCCTATTTTTTGATGTCTTTACCTTGTTTGACCATGATATTTCTCCAAAGCTTGACAGATACCATGGGTCAATTTTGACCCACGGTAATTTTTTGTCCTTCCTTTAGGGACTTAGCCCTTTTTTGGTGTCTTAACCTTGTTTGACCATGATATTTCGGCCTTGACCTTGCCAGATACCATGGGTCAATTTTGGCCCACGCTAATTTTTTGGCCACTCGTGTCCCACCCGTCACATATTTCGGTCACATCTATACACGCGCGAGCGCCCCCCCCCCACACACACACACGCTTATACATACATTCACTATGACACTTAAACACACATTCACTATGACACTTACATTTTCCCATAGACACTTACATTTACACTTATACACACGTTACAAACCACTACCAACCTTTGGCTTCCATGGGTCAATTTTGGCCCACCCTAATTTTTTGCCATCCCTAATTTTTCGGCAGACCTAATTTTTTCGACCGACCCTTTGGTCTTCCAGGGTGCAATTTTTCGGTCAACCCTTTTGTATTCTACGGTACAATTTTGATGCCTCAGCTTTGATGCCTCAACTTTGATGCCCCAACTTTGATGCCTCAACTTTAATGCCACAGCTTTGATGCCTCACCTTTGTTGATGGCTTAACTTAGATGGCTCAACTTTTATGGCTCAACTTTTATGGTGTCATCTTTGATGGTACCTATATTGTTGGTTCGGCTTTGATGACTCAGATTTATTGATGGTTCAACTTTGATGGTTCCCAATCACCGTAAGAAGTATCTAGTGATGTTCTATTAGTGTTCTATGATTATTCTATGAGTGCAGGGTGAGTGCCAGGTGAGTGCCAATTGAGTGCCAATTGAGTGCCAATGAGTGCCAAGTGAGTGCCAATGAGTGCCAAGTGAGTGCCACATAGTGCCAAGTGAGTGCCACATAGTGCCAACTGAGTGCCACTTTTTTCAAGCCTTTTCTAGCCTCCCCTGAGCCTAGAATAGCCCTAATATGGGTGTCTACCCCTAGGTTATAAGGTATGAGGAATCGATTGGTGTATATTACAAGTTGCTAGGATGCTTCCTACTATGAGTTAGTCTTTTTCTAACACTTATACACACTATGTCACTTATACACACATACACTATGACACTTATACACACATTCACTATGACACTTATACACACTTACACTCGTCCATAGACACTTACATTCACCCATAGACCACACACTCACCCATAGCACTTACACCTTCACCCTAGACACTTGCGATTGTATATTATAAGTTGCTAGGATGTTTCCCTACTATGAGTTAGCATTTCTAACCTTTTCTAACCTTTTCTACCCTACATCATAGAACAGAGCTAAATTGATGCTCCCCTAGGTCATTAATTTGGGAAACACCAAGGCCGCAGCATGCGCCCGTGCCGCGCAAAGACAGTCAACCCCGCACCCGCAGGTGCGCCCCGCCGCGTCCCCGTCCGCCGCGTACCCGCCCGCCGCGAGCGCCCGCAGGCGCCATATTTCCGCGTACCCGCCCGCCGCGTGCGCCCGCAGGCGCAATATTCCCGCGCGAATGAAAAATATATATAATACTACGAGTCATTCATTTTTATTTCATACTTAAACATTTTTATTAAAAACATTTTCGCGAACCTAAAACTGTAACTCATTACAGACATCTTTTATATTTTACTTAATACTTTTTAATTTATAAATTTTTAAAAATTGTATGTAAGAAGAAAAAAACCAGAGTGTCTGATATATAAACATTTTATTTTACTAAAACTGTACGAAATTTTATTAAAAACATTAACATTACATACCTTAAAGCAGTAAATCAGTAAATCAATAGAAGTGTTACCTAACACCTAAGGGATTAGTATGCTTTTGTTTTACTGCTTTACTGCTTTAACTCATGTTTTACTGCTTTAACTCATATGTTTTACTGCTTTAACTCACATATTTATTAAAATTACATACCTTAAAGCAGTAAATCAGTAAATCAATAGAGGTGTTACATAGCAACAAAGGGTTAGTATGCTTTTGTTTTACTGCTTTACTGCTTTAACTCATGTTTTACTGCTTTAACTCATATGTTTTACTGCTTTAACTCATATATTTATTAACATTACATACCTTAAAGCAGTAAATCAGGTAAATCAATAGAGGTGTACATAGCAACAAGGGTTTAGTATGCTCTTTGGTTTTACTGCTTTACTGCTTCTTAACTCATGTTTTTACTGCTTTAACTCATGTTTTACCGCTTTAACTCATATGTTTTAACGCTTTAAACTTCATATTATTTGATTAACATTACATTACCTTTAAAGCAGTAATCAGTAAATCAATAGAGATGCTACATATCACCAAAGGGGATTAGTATGCTTTTGTTTTACTGTTTTACTGCTTTAACTCATGTTTTACTGCTTTAACTCATTGGTTTTACGATTTAACTCATTATATTTATTAAACAAACATACCTTAAAAGCAGTAAATCAGTTAAATCAAATAGAGGGTGTGATCTAACACCAAGGAGAGATAGTATGCTTTTGTTTACTGCTTTTACTGCTTTTAACTCATGTTTTACTGCTTTAATTGCATGTTTTACTGCTTTAACTTCATATGTTTTACTGCTTTAAAACTCATACTGTTTTACTGCTTTAACTCATATATTTATTAACATTATGTTTTTTATTTTGTTTTAATACTTTTTATTTATTTTATTATTATTTTTATTTATTTTTATTATTATTTTTATTATTTTATTATTTTATTTTTATTTTATTATTATACTTAGTGTTATTTACTTCATGCCTATTGTTATTATTATTTAGAACACACATACACACACACACACACACACACACACACACACACACACACACACACACACACACAACACACACACACTTACACTTATACACACATTCACTATGACACTTATACACACATTCACTATGACACTTACATTTACCCATAGACACTTACATTTACACTTATACACACGCGGTCACACACACACACACTTACACTTATACACACATTCACTATGACACTTATTCACACATTCACGATGACACTTACATTTACCCATAGACACTTACATTTACACTTACACACACACAGATTTACTTACCACTCCACACGGATTTACTTACACACGCAGATTTACTTACACTCACACAGATTTACTTACACTCACACACAGATTTACTTACACTCACACAGATTTACTTACACTCACACACAGATTTACTTACACACACAGATTTACTTACACACACAGATTTACTTACACACACAGATTTACTTACACAAACACACACACCCACACACACGCACACTCACTTACACATATAACGTATAATTTATTAAAACATTTTATGTTTTAAGGGGAGACTTCATAGCAAAATCTCAACTATTCCAAACCGATAGAAGTAAATGTTTTTTTGATGAACAACTATGATATCTTTAATTTTATAAAAACAAAACAAAAAAAACTGTTCGTTTTTGAACAGTTTTAGGGTGAAGAGAAGGCAATTTTTTTCTTTGAATTTCCACAAAAACTGCCATAAAATCTTTCATTTTCAAGATATTTCAATTTTTTTTTGCACTAAAATACTCCAATTTAGTGTGGTAATAAATTTTAGTTAGACACCCTATTTGAAAATTTGTTTTTTAAAAAAAATTTTTTACAATCTCTGAAAAGTACTTTCAAAATTTTTGAACAGAGAATAGTCAACCATGGCTGACACCACCTTACGTTCTACCAAAACATTTAATATAAACGTCAGTTTGTTTACACGTTTATATGTGAGCTTGGTACGAAATTTGAAGAAAATAAATCTGTTCGTTTTTTTTTAATGAATTTTTTTTATATCTCATGTAAGGAAAAAATGAAATGCTAGAAAAACACAAATAAACGATTGGAAAATTTTTCATTTTTTAAAAGGCAAAAAAAAAAATATTCCACTATATTTATATAATATATATATATATATATATATATAATATATATATATACTATATATATATATATATATATACTATATATTATATTATATTATTATAATATAATATAATATATATATATATATATATATATTGGTTCAAGCAACCCTTCTATTTGATTTAAATAAGTACAGTTTCAAAGCAGTGATGTGAAGCAGGTGACTTGAAAACTGTTCCGAGATGTCTTTTTTTTGGAGAGGAGGATCGGACTAGTAGTAAAGCCTCCTGTAAATTGTCTAACGGCGACGCTCTTGTCGATGGTTCGTGTCCTGGCGCGAGTGATTTTTTTCGTCTTATTATTGCAAATTTCTAGCAACGAGCATGTTGTGCGCATGTCGGCGATCCTTAACGTGTCGGCTGACTCATGTAAACCCATGAGCACCCCTGAAAAATGCCGTGTAGGCCCCAGAAGGGGTCCAACCACCCTTCTGTGGATTTAAATATGTATCGAGTTTCAAAAGCAGTGATATCGAAGCAGGAGATTTGAAAATCTTCCGAGATGCCTTCTTTTTTGGGGAGGCACATCGGACTAGTGGTAGAGCACCTCTACATTTTCTAACGGCGACGCTGTTGTCGATGTTCGAGTCCTGGCGCGATTAATTTTTCGTTCTTATAGGCAAATTTGTCGCAACAAGCAACTTGTGCGCATGTCGGCGTTCCCTGACTTTGGTCGGTTGCTTTCCTGTAACACATGACACCCCTGAAGAAATGCGGTAGCCCAGAGGGGTTCCAACCATCCTTCTGTGAATTTAAGTATCGAGTTTCAAAGCAGTTATATCGAAGCAGGAGATTTGAAAACTTTCGAGATGCCTTCTTTTTCTGGGGAGGTGGATCGGACTAGAGGTAGAGCCACCTCTACATTGTCTAACGGCGACGCATTTGTCGATGGTTCGAGTCCTGGCGCGAGTGAAATTTTTTTCGTCTTATTATTGCAAATTTGTCGCAACAAGCATCATTGTGCGCATTGTCGGGCGTTCTTGACTATGGTCGGTGCTCCGTAACCCAGGAGCGACCCCAGAAGAATGCCGTGTAGCCCCAGCAGAGATTCCAATCACCCTTCTGTGAATTTAAGTAAGTGTCGAGTTTCAAAGCAGTGATATTGAAGCAGAGATTGACAAACTTCCGAGATTCGCGTTCTTTTTCTAGGAGGCGATCGGACTAGTAGTAGAGCCTCCTGTATATTGTCTAACGGCGACGCTGTTGTCGATAGTTCGAGTCCTGGAGCGAGCGAAATTTTTTTTTCGTCTTATTGCAAATTTGTCATAAGAAGCATGTTGTGCACCTGTTGGCGTTCCTTGACCTTGGTGGGTTGGTCCTGTTCCCCATGAGGACCCTTGAAATTTTTGAACGTCTTATTTTTGCAAATTTGTCGCATCAAGCATGTTGTCCCCATGTCGGCGTTCCTTGACTTTGGTCGGTTGCTCCTGTAGCCCAGGAGAACCCCAGAAAAATGCCGTGTAGCCCCAGCAGGGGTTCCAACCACCCTTCTATGGATTTAAATAAGTATCGAGTTTCAAAGCAGTGATATCGAAGCAGGAAACTTGAAAACTGTAAAGAGATACCTTATTTTTTTGTGGTGTTGGATTGGACTAGTGGTGAAACTTCCTGTACATTGTCTAACGGTGATGCTGTTGTTGACGGTTCGAGTCCTGGCGCGAGTGAAATTTTTCTTTGTCTTGTTATTGCAAATTTATCGCAACAAGAATGATGTTTCCATGTCGGCGTGGCCTGACTTTGGTTGGTTGCTCCTGTAGCACGGGAGAAAACTAGCAGAATGCTGTGTAGCCCCAGTAGGGGGTTAAAAGCACCCTTCTATGGATTTAAATAAGTACCGTTTCAAAGCAGTGATATCGAAGCAGGAGACTTGAAAACTGTTCTGTGATACTTTCTTTTTCTGGAGTGGCAGATCGGACTAGTGGTAGAGCCTCCGACATTGTCCTAACGCGGACGCTGTTTGCGATGGTTCGAGTCCTGCGCGAGTGAAATTTTCATCGTCTTATTATTGCAAATTTTATTCGCAGGGCAAGCATCTTTGTGCCTATGTTCGGCGTGCTTTGACTTTGTGGGTTGCTCCTGTAACCAGAACAAACCCATCAAAATGCCGTGTAGCCCCAGCAGAAGTTCTATATCTATACTTTATATCTGTACCTCTTATTCCAGACCATAGTCTCACTACTATACATTAGCACAGGTAATAGCATACCGTCATGTAAGACCCTAGCACACTCAAGGCTTATTCCCTTTGCATCCACTAAGGATTTAATTGCCACCAGCCATCTTCCTTCCAATCCACAACTTTCATACTACATCTGCATCATCCGTTTCCCTTTTCATCCACCATATATCCTTAAATATTTGAACTCAGACATTTGTTTTTCAGCTGCCCACCATCTAACATAACTTTAAACAGAAAACTATCCTCACTCAAAACCATAACTTTACTCTATTCTACGTTTACTTTCCAAACCCCTCTTTTACACACCTGCCAAATCTCTCTCTACTAATCCCCTCAAAGCTATTCAGATTCGCCACACTAAACTAAATCATCCGCAATATAATAGGTAGGGCCACCCTCCACTCTCTTCATTCTCCATTACTCTAACACCATCCCTTGTCTACCTCACCCCACCTCTGATTCTTTCATAAAACAACCATATATATATATATAATATATATATATATATTATATATATATTATATAATATATATAAATATATATATAATTATATAATATATATATATATATATATATATATATATATATATATATAATATATATATAATATATTCTTTTCAATTGAATCAATCAAGCCTTTGATATATTTCTTTTACAACCCAAAAGAGAAAATAATAATTATTTTCTCCGGCTCCGGCTCCGGCTCCGGCTCCAACTCCGACTATAATTTCTGCACTATTTGATAATTGTTTAGCACGTCTTCTGGCAATAAACTTTTCACCAAAAAAAATATTTATAGGAACAAAATTATACCCAGAATCCGGCTCCGTTTCCGATTCCGGATCCGGATCCGGATCCAACTAAGGTTTCTGCACTATTTGAACATTGTTCAGCACCTCTTCCGGCAATAAATTTTTCAACTAAAAAATATATCTTGAAAAATATTTATAAAACAAGATCCGGCTTTCGGATTCGACTCGGATCTGCTCCGGATCCGGATCATCAAAGGTTCCTGCACTATTTGAAAATTGTTCAGCACATCTTCTTTCAATAAATTTTTCACATAAAAATATATTTTTAAAAAAATTCACACCCAGGATCCGGCTCCGGCTCCGGCTCCGGCTCCGGCTCCGGCTCCGGATCTGGATCCGACTAAGGTTTCTGAACTATTTTGAAAATTGTTCAGCACGTCTTTTTGAATAAGATTTTCCTGAACAAGCTGATGATTAAAAAAATCATTACTCTGCTAAGTTGCTGGACTTGCGTTCAAAAATAAAATCGCTCCGGCTCCGGCTCCGGCTCCGGCTCCGATTCCAAATCTGGATCCGATTAAGGATTCTGCACTATTGAAATTGTTCAGCAAGTCTTCGTAAATAAATTATTCATCTAAGAAAATTATTTCTTGAAAAAATATATACCCAGGATCCGTCTCCGAATCCGAATCCGGATCCGGATCCGGACCTGACTAAGGTTTCTGCACTATTTGAAAATTGTTCAGTGCGTCTTCTGGCATTAAATTTTTCCCCTAAAAAAATATTTTTGAAAAAAATTCATACCCAGGTTCCGGCTCCGGCTCCGGCTCCGGCTCCGGCTCCGGCTCCGACTTCACCTTCGGCTCCGGATCTGACTAAGGTTTCTGCACTATTTGAAAATTGTTTAGCACGACTTCTGGCATTAAATTTTTCATCTAAAAAAAATTTTCGTCTGAAAAAAATTTATACTACGTGCTCTGACTCTGGCTCCGACTTCGACTCCGGCTCCGACTAAGGGTTCTGCACTATTTGAAACCTTGTTCAGAACGTCTTCTGGCAACAATTTTTTCATTGTCATTTTTTGCTTAAAAAAAATTCCTATACCCAGAATCCGGCTCCCGCTTCCGGATCGGATCCAACTAAGGTTTTCTGCACTTGTTTTG
>JABUQX010068536.1:55000-63096 GCA_015478945.1 Trachelipus rathkii | reverse complement strand
TCTGAGGAGGTAATGGAACGATATACGATATAACTTTAATTATTAACATAAACTCCTCACAAACGACATACCCCTGTTATTAGTATAGAAGGTTCGATGACTTGAGGCTTTCTAGAGATTAGTTTATAGAGTAGGGTGAAATTATGCATATACTTTTAGTATCAGCTATTATAGCCGTACACGAATTTAACGTAATTTTATATGATACAATGTTTCATTGAGTTAATAGTTGGACATTCCACATGTAAGTTCTCTTTAAATACTCAAAAACTTTTTACTTATATGTATTAATAAGTTTTGGAGATATGCATGCTTTCTTTAAAGTTAGGCATACCAGTTGAAAAAAGGAATGATGTAAAACCGTCAGACTTCTGAGTATTAATTAGAGTCGCAATATGTTTACTAAATGGAAAGATTGTAAACCTATCCCATTCATAATTATACTTAGTATATATAGTATACATATACTAGAATATATATATATTATATTATTATTCTATTAATATAGTATGTATATTATATATATTATATATTTATACTAGATATTATAATAGTATATATGATAGATATTATATATAACTTGAGATGTGTACTAATATAACATAACTACACTCTAACAGAGCCCTATATCCAACAAAGGAATAGATAACCATCATTGTAGTTTGTAGTTATCTTTAGGTATCATTGCTCAGACTAAACGGCAAATAGTTATCTATTGCTCATAGTATATCACCTAACCGGCTAAATTATAGCAAACTAAATTACATCATGAGCTCATGCAGCTGATTAATCTCTACAACACACTCTTCTCTACTGCTAACAATCTTCTCCTCTCTTCTCTCCTTCTCTCCCTCTTCTCTCTTCTCTCTCTCGATTTGTCTCATCGGCAACGATAAATATTTCTTTCTAAGACTCAACACTATCATCCAATGTGTTTTGTTTCATTATAATATAATATATAACTATCCCACAAGCGCGCATACAAAAACAACACAACACCAACAGCCAGATGCTATACTTGGACGACACAGGAAAAAGGATTAAACTTAGAATATAAAGTTTTGTTCCTAACTGTCCCTAATCATTGTATTAATCTCACAAGAGATACGTCTTTTAAAAGTGCTTTAATGACGAACTTCCTATATTCATAATTCTCTTCTCTCCCTTTATCATCACCTTTAAGAGAGCAAATAATTTTGATAAGTTGAAACATAATAAGTTTGTAGTTAGTTTATCCTTTTATAAGTTTCCATTTACATTTATGTGATTTTGGTTGTTTAAATTTTATTAATTTTTTATTGAATTTATTTTTTAAAATTAACTGTGGTTTTTATTTTAGCAGTTAGACACCTTATTTAAAATTTATTTTAAACAATAGGAAATTGATCGTATTATTATCATTATTATTATTAAATTATTATTTTTATTATTCATTTTTTATTATATTATTCTTGAATATTGAGTTTATTCTGGGTTATTATTATTATTATTTTTATTCCCTCTTGATATTACTTATTATCTATTATCTATTTATTATTATTATTGGATATTCTCATTATTCATTATTATTATTTTATAGTATTATTATATTATTATATATATTATATACTCTGATTTAATTTTAGCATATTATATTTCATTATTGTTTTAATTATTATTAAATTTTATTTTGTTGATCATTATTTTGGTTTTAAAAAGTTTTATCATTTTTTGTATTTGATTTTATATTTTATAAATTATTTATCTTTATTTATTTTATTTATTATTTTAAATATTTAATTTTTTTTTATATTTTACTTTACAACCACTAATTTGTTATTTTCGTTTTAAGTCTATTTATTTGCAGGATTATAATTTATTTTTCTTTTTACACATATTATTTTTTTTATTTGTAAAAATAGTTTTGTTTTAATAAAATTCTGTTTTATAGACCCATTAAGAAGCAGTAAAAGCCCTATTAAAGCAGCTCCATTCCCCTCCTTACCTTCAAATCCACCACTGGCGGAGAACGACTTTACCGTCCCGATCATGGTCGTAACAAAAACAGTGTTTTTACAGTGCTAGAAACAGTAGAAGGCAAAACAGCTTAGTTCTGTCACTGACCCTTCATGGAATCCTATTTGATACACCCATTCTAGTTGATTGTTTTTCATTGTCCTTTACACTTCAGAGTGAATATGTGTAAGCGCCATTTGTAAAATAACTTAGATTTATAAGATATTATAGTTAATAACTCTATAATATATATATATGTATATACTATATAATATATATAGATATACATTTTTATTAATTATATATATAATATATATTTATAATAACTACTAATATATATATATACTTATATATGATACTATACCTTTATATATATACTATATGTATATATATCACTATTTTATATATAACTTACTATACATATATATATATATTATATATATATTATAATATATATATATATTATATATATTATATACTAAATATATATATAATAATATATAATATATATAATCATATATATACATAATATATATACTAATATATACTGATGAATGCAGAGTTATGATGTCGGAGTCACACCAAAACTAACAAACCAATACAAAACTAAACAAGGAGCCCTATCATCGCACAAAAATATGGATCCACCAACATTATTTGTTAGTTGATCGTAGGTCATTCATTGCTCAGCACTAACATATATCATTCCAATACCTTAACCCGGATCTAAATATAACAAAACACTAACATTACTATCATGACTCATAGGCAGCTTTTTACATTACAACATCCTCTCTTCCTCTCTCCTTCTCTCTCTCTCCTACTCTCTGCTCTCTCTCTGCTCACTATTCTCATCGAGCAGACGATACACATATATTTTTTCTTTTCGCTACAGTTACAATCAAACAACTATACCACATGGGTTTTGTTTTCAATTCTCATTAAAAACTAACTCATATTAACCCTAAATCCACAATGGCGGTCACAACAAACACACACGACAGCAGATTGGGCTCCAATACTGGAAGAACAGGGCAAAGGCGTTGAAACTTTATAACCTAAAGGCGTTCCTAACCTGTCCCATCAATTGTGTTACAGCTCCCTAAAGATATTACTCATTGCAAAGGCCAAAGAGAAAGATGAGAGGCTCCGCATTTTCTCTTTAATCAACGATCAAATCAACGAACTAACCAAGGCATAACAAAACCTGGCAATTGACGATGTTTTGTATTTATAAGTTCATATTATCCTGACCTGTTTTGTATTAAAGTTTTGTTTTAAAATTTTATTTATTTTTAATTCATATTATTCTTAAAAATACTTTATTTTTTTTCAATTTTTACTTAATTAAATTTATTTTACAATTCTTTTCAATTATTATTATCATTATTATTTTTAATATTACATGATTACTATTATTATTATTATGTTATTATTATTAAATTATTGTGATATAATTTATTATTATTATTATTCATTATTATTATTAATTATATTATTATTATATGATTATAATTATATTATTATTATTATATTATTTATTAATTATTATTATTATTATTATTAATTTATTATTATTATATTATTATTATTATTATTTGTATTTATTATATATTTTTATGTTATTGTCATTAATTTGTTTAAAAGTTTTTTTATTTTATTTTATTTTTTTTATATTTATTATTATTTATTTTATTTATTTATTTTTATTTTAAATATTTTATTTATTTTCATTTTTATATATCATTTTTCTTTATTTTTGAGTTGGTTTTATTTAATATTTTTATTTTCAATTTATGTTGTTATAGCTTTTTGTTATTTTTTTTATTTTGTAAAATTATTTGGTTTAAATACAAATTCTGTTTATAGACCCTAAAGAGAAAGCCAGTAAAGCAGCCCTATCCACTCTACCTTTCAAAATCCTCTCCGGGACGGAACGACTTTTACGTGTTCCCGTATGGTTCGGAAAAAACAAATGCTTTTTGACAGCCTAAATAGAAAGAAAGAATAAACAGTAGTGTGATCACACCCCTATGGGTATCCTATTGGGTCACTCCGCTCTGTTATTGCAATAATTATTTTCCATTCAAATGTAATGTATAAGCGCATTGTAAAAAATAATCTTGAATATGATATATATATACTATATATATATAGCTATTATTATATTATATACTATGTATATATATATATATATATATATATATAGTCAATATATATATTAATTATATATTATATATTATATATATATATATATATAATTAATAATATATATATATATATATATTATATATAATTATATATACTATATATATAATAAATTATATATATATAATATATATATTATATATATAATAGTATATATTAAATATTATATATATATAGATACTATAAAATATATATTAATATGTATATATACAAATAGTAATATTATTAATTATATATCATATATATATATATATATATAATATAGTATAGTATATACCTAAATATAGTATATAATATATATATATATATATATCATATAATATAATTATAAGTTATTATATATATATATATGAATCAGAGTTATGATGTGTGGAGTCAATACCAAAACTTTGCATTAAACTTGCACAATGTATTTCACATCAAACATTATCCAAAGAATGGAATTGCCGAGATCAAATCCAGGTACTTACACGTTAAGAAATAGTTATGCGTTAAGCAATTAGTATAGTAGGAGCTAGCAGTAGTAGCAGTAGTATAAGTCGTGAAGTAGTAGTAGAGTATTTAGAGAGCTTTAGTATAGTTAGTCGCAGTAGTAGTAGTATGGTAGTAGTCAAGTAGCTAATGTTATTGAAAACGTATTTTTATTAGTAGTGGTTTGTAAATATTAGTAGGACTTTGTAAGGATTCATTCATGTATTGTGTTCATACATTGATATATATCTTACAACAACGAACAAGCTTTAAAAAAAAAAAAAAAAAAAAAAAAAAAAAAAAAATCAACTTAAAGTTATTATTTTAAAGAGATGATGCTCACACACCTGATTCTTATATCAAATACTAATCAATTTCCTAGCAACAAAATCCATGTCTTACGTTATTATGCATTCGATAAAAAAGAACTTATCCACACCGGTAAGATCATTTGTGCCTATCGGGATCTTGGCATTTATTAGAGCCAATACAGTTTTATGGGTGAAAAAACCAAAACAATAGACTAAGAGTTAATAGGTATAAAAGCAGCGATATTCTTCTTTTGTCTCACGACATGTATTTCAAGGGACAGAAAGATAGTTCTCAAAATTTGATGGAATAGTAATATTTTATATTACTGTTATTTATTCATGTATGATCTGAGTGGTTGTTTATATCTTCTATGACATTCAACATTGGCTACACGGCACACACACACACACATAACCGAAAATTATTGACTCGGCACCCCAAACACACGCACAACTACACACAAGACAACGTAAAGATTACTACAATATATTCCATAAACTTATATAATAGGGTCTGTTAAAGTAAAATTTATTCATTGTTTCACTTAAAACATATACTTCTACGAAGAGACTTTTAATAAGTATTACATAAATCATTATGCAACAATCAAATGTCTAACATCATCAGTTTTATGCACATTTTAGCTTTATAAGTAAATAAATTGTGTATGATATAACTATTCTGCCATTTGTAAACATATAGTGCAATATCCATATCTCGTCACATTGCGTGTATATATAGTGTATATAAATTAGATATAATATAAAAGCTGTTGTATAAATAAATATTAGTATTTATATAATTATATCAGATTATATATCAGTAGTATAGTATTTATTATATGATTATATTTATAGTAATATATTATTATATATATATATATAGATATATATAGAATATATAATATATAATATTTTATAATATTTGAAAAGCATTTTAAATGGGAAATAAATGAATGAGCTTGATAAAATTTTTCAGGAAACATGCAAGCATGACTAGTACACAATGTAAAAAATAAAAACACTTTTAAACATTCACTCAGTATTGTTTCAGTCTACTCTTATATATATTTATATGGAAGGTATTTAAGTTACTTTATAATAAGATATAATACTGATCAGATTATAGATACAAACATATATTTATAATAGAATTACTTACATTAGGACATATTTGTTGAGTTGGAAAAATATCGTATTGGCTTAGTATTTAAAAAATTTACTTGTGAAGGTGATCACTGTGTTTAGGATCCCAGTGATTGCTACTCGAAGCTTTGCTGATCCTTTATTGCAGCACTGAAACAGATACACTTGAGCGTTCTGAAATTGGATATTCATGTGCATATAAAATACCAATATGGATCTATTAGGTGTTGTCTATTTACATAGACACATGAGCAAATAGCTGAATTTCACTGAATTAGATATTAATTATATTCTCGCTTAGACTTATAGTAGAGTCACGTTGAAGCCAAACGCTGAAAAGCCCCGACAAGCGCGCCCGCTAAGCGCTCCCCCGGTGCGCGAACGACGCTATAAAACCCCTTCGCGGCGCGTGAATAGTAGAAAAAAATATTTAATTATTTCATTTTTTCAATAAATTTAATAGTATGGTGAAACTAAAATTGGGATAATTTGTTTTCTTTCTTATCGATCAACATCAATTGCAGTGTGTTGTATAAGTTTTTGCTCGAGTGATATCACCTTTTTACTTTATAATAATTTTTGTAAATAACTCGTATCAAGAAAATTTTTTAAAAAATTTTGCTCAAATTTTTTTTTTGAAAATTTGTTCCAAGAAACAAATCCAAAACTAGCGATATTAAAGAAAGAAAGATTTGCTAAGGTGAAAACATGGCATACTTCCAACGAACTACGATATGCCCTGAAAATTTCATCACTTCGCACGAACAGGAAAAAATTTTCCTTTAAATGACAATTTTTTCATTCCAATCCCACTCAAAACAAATAAGTCGGCTGGAAAGTTATGTGGCGCACGCCGAGCACAAAGACTCAAAAAATCGAAAAAAATTCTACGTGACTTTTGTAGGTAATGGGACCCATCGCTTGAATATGTTCAAAGTTTGAAGTCATTTCGAAAAATACTTTAGGAGGAGTTTCGAAGAAGACAGAACAAACGAAAAAGTGAAATTTCTGAAATTATGACTACAGACACCGCAGAAAAAACACCGGAAAACAATGTTTTAGAGGGTACAAAAAAATTCTACAGTTTGGTTGTTTATTATTGGTTTCAAGAAATCGGCTGATAAATTTACCGAATTTTGATGTCATTGCCTTAGAATGGAAGGAGTTGAATAATGGTGTCCCACACACCATCTAAAATAATCTGAGTCATCCTCCCGTTTAAACATTAAAAGTAATTAATTTGTAAAATGAAACATTAAAATAAAGATTAACTCAAACCAATTATAATGTGTCAACTTATCCAAATATGTTAGCTAACGGTAGATAAGAGAAAATGGAGATTTGAATATAGAAATATCATTTCTTAAACCTTAAGAAGACCTAATATCTTTTGTGAGATGGACAGTTATAGACAACACTTTTAGTATACTTCTAGTGTAAACACTGTGCCTGTTCCAAGGTATGTGACCATCTGCATCCTTACAAACACCTAACTACGACTATTGATGGATAGTTAATGTAGAATAATATCAAGTATAGCAAGTTTCATCCTTTACGTAATATCCAAGGAGCATCTCCTCATGTATCGTTCCTTCTGTATCACTACACCTCATAACTTCGTCTACTATGATGTTATGCCTAGGCCTCTAAGTATAATTTTATGATTGGTTAGCGAGAGCTACCTGTCTGTCTGCATGTTGTATGGATGTGCGTATGTGCGCGCGTGTGTGTGTGCGTGTGTGTGTGCGTGTGTTTGTACGCTCCTTGTGGATTATGAGTTAATATGAGTTATTTATAGAATTGAAAACAAAACCATGGGATGTAAGTGGCAAAAAGTATTTTTTTTGAATAAAATGCGATTGAAAGTTAATGCCTTTCAGAAAGTATGGCGTTATTATTTATTAAATAATTAAAACTTATAACGTTCAGCACAGATCAACTGAATCACACATTTTTCTGTTTTTA
>JABUQX010068536.1:30000-50000 GCA_015478945.1 Trachelipus rathkii | reverse complement strand
GACTCTGGTAGTTCAGGGATGATCGGTTTATGTTTTTTAGAAAGTTCAGAACTTGTGGGAGTCTGAGTCAGGGAGGTCGTTGTGTATTTTTTAGGAATCGACTTCATGGGTAAGTCGGTATAGAGTCGGGAGTCCGATTATTTTTTCGACCCCCATTACCATTGGTTTAGTTAAAGTGTATGCACAATAGCCCCTAGAGTCTCATTTGGTGGATTTCTGCATATAATTAATAACATGTTTAGGCCTTTAGGTGTATATCTATAGTGTATATAGTCATATGACAAGCCCATTATTAAGGTTGCTTTATGTGGGTAATTAGATAGTGCAGAGGTAGGTGTCACCCCTTATTTTTTTTATACTATGAAAAGACAAGTATTGGTTGTGCAAAAAATAAAAAACACCGTATTGTTGTGCCGTCCTCCTATTTCTTTCCAAATAACTTCTTTTAGTTGTTTATTGTTTGTCAGCCCTTAAAAAATTATAACCATATAAATAATAATAATGATTTATATAATATGTATTGCTTTCTAAAAAATTACCTTAACTTTAATTTTCTATTTTTGCAATATTCTAATTCAAATTACTATCAATAAAGTTATATAATAAGTATTATAATTAAATAACCAATTAACCCTTCATTATGAGCTCATAAGAATCATTGATAACGATATTAAAAATAAACATAAAGTTTAATATAGTTTATATATATATATATATATATAATATATTAAATATTTAATAAAATATTAATTAAAATATATATGTTATTAATAATATATATATATTATTATATATAACTATATATATTATATTAATATATATATATATATTAATATAGTATATATATAATTTATATAGATAAGAAGATAATATAATATCTAGATATAAAAATTATGTATTATATATATATATTAGGAATGGAATAATTAATGATAATATTTAAAAAAAAATTATTTATTAAAACAATAGAATTCGTAGTGAGAAAAATAAAAAAATGTGATAATATATATATATATAGTTGACTAAAAAATTATGATATTATTAAAATAATAAGTAATTCTAATTTGAATGAATATGGAGAAATATTATCAATAACCTACTGTTTGTAAAATAAATATTCATAATGTATCAAAATCAACAACTTTTCTAGCTTACACTCATTCAAGCCTCAAGTTACCGTTTATTAAACCTGTTATACTTACCTATCATCCAATATAGTAACTTTCACGCAGCCATAAGCTATGATCTCACTTAAGACTAGGTAATATATAATGAAACTCAGATTATCAGAGTGTCACTATAGGTACTGGGTGTAAGTACATTGATTATGGGCGTAATGATACTATCAAAGCCTTTTTCGTCGACGTGATAAAGTAAAAGGTTGTCTCCTATTTAAGTACTTGAGGAGACGACCAAAGATCTTTTAAGTTCTTTCAATAAAATCAGTTTCTCTTTATTTTTTTTTTTCAAAATTTTGTCCAAAAGTTCTAGCTCTTCTTTTATGCTTCTAAACCTTCTAAGTGGTAAAAAAACTAAAAAATAGAATAAAGCCGTCTTTTTCAAACTCATTATATCTCATCGATGTTATTAGTGAGTGAGTTAAGATGACTAAGTTGGAAAGTGATATTTAAAATATAATATATCAAGCAAATAAGCAGGGTGTATAAAATTTCGTAGGTAATATGAATAAATAACTCTCGAGTATAATTCCAAAAGATAAGAAGTTATAAAATCCAGATAACGGGGTATTAATGAATCTTCTTACCAGAAATCACATATAGTGTGGAGATTTTAGTATGCTTAGGTATAGGTATTGCTAGTATGGTGCTTCTGCTCCTACCAAAAAATCCGTTATAGTATATTCCAGATACTCATATATAGGCAGTCCCAAGGTGCTTACTCAAATACTCACGTTATTCATTAACTTCTTATATATATATTTAACACTTTTACAATTCGAGATTTTTTCTTCATCCATTTTTCTCACTCAGTATGGCTTATTCACTAACTCATATCATAATTTTACCCTAACAAATTTAATGTTGAATGTGTACTTTGCTAAGTAGTATATAGGTTTATTTATTGTAACATTTCCTCCACAATAGTACGTTCTTAAATGCTAAAGTGGAGCATATTAAACGATACTGTACCTCTAAAACCATTTGCAGATAAGTAATTTCTTTACGGTATTCCAAATTATATCATAATTGACCTAATGTATATAGAAATAAAGTAATCCGACTTATATTATATTATCCACCTACAATTGAGAGAAAATGTCAGAAATCACCCTGAAAAAGTGCCTCTTTATTATCTTAGGAATCTTTTTTAATTGTGTGTACACCTTAGAAGGAAAAGTCAGCTATTAATGTAAGTTTACCATAAGCAAAATTTTCTTTCTTTCTGAAACCGTGCATTCAGGTTTCCCTTTCGAATGAAGTGATGTTGTGTTAAAGACATCGCTCACGTTTGACAAATCATTTATATATTTTCAATATAAAAATAATACTCCAGTAATGTTTAACACGAAAAACAAGCACTCTGTTAAGTGTTATATTTTCATAGGACCATTAGAGTACTGTTCTTTGATGTAGATAGTAGAAGGGATTAAAGTTGGTGATTTCCTTACAGACACAGTCTCGCGAAAAACGTATGATGTCACTTAGAGCTAGTTAGGTGCCCACAAGTATTGAGTGTTTCTTTTTGGTATTTCTACCATTTCTAGAATCGTTCCTTTATCTTAACTAGAATTTTTGTGAGGTGTTGTGTGTAATGACAGGAAGAAAGAACAATTGTTTCTGTAGTAATGACTATTTTATAGCTCATTTTCAATTATTGCATCTACTAGATAAACTCTCTTAATATTTGTAGATGTATGTGGTCATAGTTGCCTAGAATATTTTTGAATAGGTTTAGAACAGGCTCATTTCCGAACCTAAGCCACGCAATTTTCATCCGTGTATGTTCCGTTTTGCTCACACAATTGTAAATGTGAGGGGAGTTCCAGTAATTGACATTAAGTTTGTTGTCCAGGTTCAATGGCTTATCGCATGTTTTTTTTTGTTCTTTTGCGTACAAGAGTCAGAGCGTTTTCAGATTTTCTACATAAGTCCAATAAAATTGCCTTCTTTTTACTTCAGGTCTGTACCATGTTTCGTATCGTTAAGATTAGCGAATACGTTCATATGGAAATATGTTGGCTCCTCATTCCCAGAAAATACACGTTTCAATCTGCTAGTAAAGCATACGTTGGTCACTACAAGACTTGGCCAGTTACAATTGAATACCTTATTTAAAGCGGATGCCGTTTCCTTGTGAGTATTAGTGTAGTACCACATAGAGATATGATTCTCATGTCTGTGAATCTTGAATTAGTTATTGGGCTTTAGTGTACACAACTCAGGATGAACTAAACAAAAAGACAGCGATTGCATATCTCGATTTCATGTTGGCAATCTATTTTACTTAAAGTCGCATAAACCCTTACAACTCTCCAACACAAATTAGAGCTATATATCCCCACTGATAATGTACGGTAAACTCGCGCTTACAAGAATAGTGTTAACACATTCAACTTGTAATTAAGAAGGAATAGATATTTGTGTGTATATTTTGTTTCTAAAATTAGTATATTGTTTTCTTTTGAATGCTGGTTAATATTGGAATGTTCTTACCCGCGCACGTCCTGTATGAGAAAGAATGACACATTCATTTTCATTAAGCTATCTCTATTCTAGCAGATTATGAAGAATGTTATATACACTTCTGGTGTTTTGCATGGCATGTACAAAGGTACAGGCAGAAAGAACATTTGTTGATATATGGAGAGCATTCTTATATTAGTGAGGGTAGGTCTTATATAATTATGATAAGAGGCCTAGGATCCCCTTGTTGACTGAACAAAAACTTTAAATTTATGAGGAGTGGGTGTGTATATATAAAATATCAAAACTTGGCAAAATGCTTTCGTTTTTTTAAGTTGCACTAGGGGGCACGATATGCCAGCTCAAGTGTGAATAATGTGGATTAATACCAACTCTAGAGTTGCATAAATTGAAAATTTCCTTTCCCTTTTAAAACTCTTCCGCCGTCAATGGCGGCACATACCCCCGGCTTGTACTGCCATGTAATTAACTAGCCCGAAGTGGCCAGAAATTGAAGACCTATATGGCCTTAGAAACTTTGGTGAGAGGTTTCAAGTTTGGGTAGAAAAGAGGGAGGAGCATATATTTTACAGCAATACTGGAGCTGCTGAATTAAAACGGATTATTAACAATTTATTAACCCAAACTTATTTATTATTATTATATATATAAGGTATTAATAGAAAAAGTTATTTAATGTTTCCCTATATATTATGTTTTTATTCGTAAGGTCAATCTTTTCATTGGTATTAATTAAAAATTTCCTATATGTAATTGACTCAACTTGGAGTATTTTATTAATTGTGCCTTGTTTTAGCGTGCTTCTGATTTAATTATTATATTTAATACAATTGATGTATTATTATTATTATTATTAAATTTGTTATTAGTAGTAGTATTATTAAATTAATCGTGTTTATTATGATGACATTGTATTTTTTGTATTCCTATTACGTATCTCTATGTCTAATATTATATATATATAGCTTATAAATTTTTTTTGTTTCCTAATATTAATATATACATTATTGGATTAATTTATGTAGAGATATCGTTATATTTATTTTTATCAGTATATTGAAATTTGAGTTATCATAAATTGTTGTATTCTAATTTAATTTGTTTTATTAGTTATTAGTTACTATTATGATTATTTCTTTATTATAATATACCTTTTTAATGTTAGTTATTCACTAGGAATCAATTTACACAATTATTAGTTAATTATTATTAACTATATTACTTATTATTTTACTATTATTATTATATGTTTACTATCTATAGTTGTTGATTATTATTATATCTTATTACCATTGATTCTTATTATTCTGATTACAAATTATTCTTATTATTTCTGTATCTTTATTATTCGTTGATATTCTCGTTATTCTAATTAATTTAGAATTGACTTAATTAGATTTACTTATTTATGCAATATTAAATATTAAATTGTCTTAACTACTGCGTCTCGAAGAAATCAACTGTGTTAACCATTCTTAGCTAACTGTATCTCTTATATTCTTATATTCTTATTATTCTTGATTCTTATATTCTTATTATGCTTATTCTTATCTATGCTTTTAAATAAACGTAACATATTAGAAAGTTTGTACGTGTTATTTTTGCAAATATGCATTGAAATGTTTCATTTATTTTAATATTTGCGCGATATATTCTTTATTAAAATCATTAATTGTCCTTTAATAATTTTATTTACCAAAGTAATTTTGATCTCATTATTCTAATATTTTTCTCATTATCGTATCTTATTATTTTTCATCTTCCTCATTATTCTTATTATTCTATATTCTTTATGCAGTATTAATGACTCTTTTATAAATATACTTAGTCGTTACAAAAGTCTAGATCTGTATTAATAGGGGCTATCGTATTATTCTCTACTGATTCATTCTTTTGTATCCCTGGAACTCATTCTTAATTATTTTTAACATTATTCATTAAATTTCCCTTCTTATTATATCCAGCATAAATATTCCTAAAATTTTTTGAATTATTAATCCATTTCCTTATTCTACTTAAACTATAAATTATGTTGTTTAATTTTAAACTTCTAAAATATTTTTATCGAAATATAACTTGTGATTTCCGTAATTCTCCCTAGTACCTGGTTATGTCTTAATTGCTTATATTCTTTAATTGACTAATAGTATAATCATTTATTTTATAATATTTCTTATAATAATATTCCTTTTTCTACAATTTTAAATTTATATTTTTTATGAGAAAAAAGTAATTTATAATAATTAAAATATATTTATTTTGTAACTTAATTGTGTGTTCGTTTTTTTTATATGAAGAAGTTGTAACTCTATCACCATATACTATTAAACATACAGCTATATTTTCTAACAGATTTTTCTTAATTGATCTTACTATTTTTATTATTATGAGGTTGACTGTAAGGACATAAAACCTAAGATTTAATTCCTTAATATTACTTGTTCTGAGGGGCCATAAATTGGCTTCTATAGGCGCTAATTCATGAATGAAACTGAGTTATATTCCCTTATTATTATTATTATTTCTTTATTGCTGCTGTTTACTTAATTCTGATTGGCACTATATGCCCTTATCCTTAAATAATTCTCAACAAAATTTAGCTGACAAATTTGAAGACCATCTGATTCTTATTTATTTTTAACTTTTCTCTTCTTTTTTCTTATTATTCTATTATTATTTAATCATTATATTTTATTACTTAAATTCTATATTTACTTAAATTTAGTATGTTATTTTGAATTCCTTGGGAGATCATCTCTTTTAGAATTGGTTGAATGATGTCTCCTTATGTAAAGCATGCTCTTACTTTATAATTAATTCCCTTATATTTTCTATTAAAATAGAATTATTTTTTAAAAATATTTTAAATTATATTATTCTTTATCAGTATCATATACCAATTATAATATCCTAATAATAATTAATGATTACTTATTGATGCCCGCATTGGCCCCTATGATATATTTCCTTTGTCTCCCGTACTATACTTCTCTCTATAATATATTACCTTATTAGAATAAATTTCTTAAATATCATTGATCCGCTTATGATAACAACTATTTTCAATTAGTAATTTGTCCCCAAGTCAACCCCAATAATAATTAATAATTATTATTGGTTGGACTGGTATTCTTATTCCTTATTGGTCTAGTCTTACTTTCTTCACTGTCAATCTCATCCTTATAAGTATCTTTAATTATTTCCTTTCTTCTTATATTATTAACTTCTTCATTTCTTCCACTTTACTATGATGGCCAATTAACGTGCTGTTAATTCTCCTTATAATTATATTTTTTTTATTGCGTATGTTAGCGACAGGTTAGAGCTGTAGGAGATTCCTGGTCTTGGGCTTATTAATTCCTTAATTCCCCTTATTTGCTTTAATTTCTTCATGTATTTTATTCCTTTAATTCCATATTTCTGTTGCATTCAGGGCAAACCATTGAGCTATATTCTAGTATGCGTTAAATATGAGTCTTAAATTTCTCTTTATATTATAATATAATATAATTACAATTGAAATTTTATTATAATAATATAAATATGAAAGCCACTAATCTTAACTCTCTCTATAGATTGATTACCTCATAAAGTCAACACAATTAATATAATAAGGAATTAAAATTATACTTTTAAAAAATATAAATCATGGTCCTAATTTTAATAATAATACATTTTCTCCAGCAATTTACCATTATAAATTAATATATATAATCAGAATAGGTCCGCATTGGACTCCTTGAATAAAATTTCCGCAGTCAAACCTACTCGATATAAATCAAGGGTATAATATTCCATACTTAAGTAACCGTCCCATATTCATGTGGTTTCTCCCTCTTATCTTGCACTTTGCCTCCATTGTCTAACCCATTATTAACTCAATAATCCTTATACATTTTATAATCTATTACTGTCTATAGATACATGAGACAGATATAATCTACCGATATAGGCTTTCCAATTCACCTGCAGTCTCTCAATTAAGTAAATATCTTTTATTTTCTAAATTTATTATTACTGGGTATTAGACTAGGGAAATTATTCTTTAAGGGGGGCAACCGGTTACTCTAATACTAATATATTTATTTAATTTAATTATTTGTTGACTGGGACATTTTATAATAATATATTTTTAGTATAGTTAAATAATTATAAAAAATAATTTAAGAAGACTGCATTAACCCTCTAGAATGCTTTCACAGTCAAACTCAATAATATAAATTTAAGAATAATACTTAAGAAGCTCGCATGAGTCACTATTTAGAACTTTCACTAATAACCAACATTATTAATTAATTTAAAAATTCGTCTTCTTCTTCTTCTTAGAATTTACCCAGTTAACAAACCCATAATAAATAAATTAAATATTAATAATTTCCGAAGGTAGTAGGCCAAGCATTAGGGCCTTAATCTAGACTATAATATCCCAGGTCATAACCATAATTAAAATGTATTATTAGGGTGTACTGGAAAATAAGATCATAGACTAGGCCCCTGCCTGGCTTCTAAATTCATTAATAATCTCATTATATTATAGGTGAAATGTTGCGATGACTGGGACATTCTAGAAGGGGCCAATGCGGAATTCTTAATGATTGGTTTTATTTGGTTGACTGGGACAGTCTTAAATAGGACCATGCGGCTTGCTTAACAGTATATAATATTCTTATTTAATTAATGGTTGACTGTATGACATTTCTAGAGGGTCAATTGGCCTTTTCTTAATAAATATTATTAATAATATTAATTAGATTAATTTATAATGCGTTGACCTGGGACTAAGTTAGAATAGGCCCAGTGACGGCTTACTTAAGTATATATTTCTATCAGTTTATGAATATTTTATAATATGGGATAACTGGGATTAACATTCTAGAGGGGCCATATGACGGCTTAACTTAATTATTTAATTTTTATTGGCTTGAGACTGGGATAGTTCTAAATAGGACCTTTCCTATCGTCGGAAGCCTCTCAGTCATTACCTCATATTCGTTTAAATGAAAACTGCTGCTGTCTGTGTTTACGTGGAAGACAATATGCACTCTATCCAGACGCTAGACAGGTACCACTCTTCGTTCTGAGGAGAACTGGCCTACATTGAAACCATGTTTATCTTTCGTTAAACAGACAAGCTCATACAAAGACTTGCTCTTTAACAGCGAACTTCAGTATGCAGGTAACAGTTATAAAGTGTGAGACAGAGCAGGCAAATTATCTGTAATTTACCATTCTAAACAGGGGGGGGAGGGGTGAACTCCCGTGTACGAGCAGAGTCTTTGTGCATCGTCGATCTAAAGCCAGCTTTCCTAATTAGGACATGACCTTCTCGAAAAGCACTTTATCTAAACTTATACCTACACATAACTATGTACTTCAAGAACATTCACGATTCCCTAAAACTTTCACCTCTCCCTTTCATATCTCACTTTCTCCAACCTTAATACATCAAGCTCCTTGCTCATCCTCCATCCTTTAAGATAATTTTCTCCAAACCATCCTCGAATAACCTTCAACATCCTCTCTTAAATGTAACAGCTCGAAAACCTGTTTCATTATAAATCTCACTTCTTAACAAGCAACCTGTTCTTCGGCTCCACTATCATGCATCTCATCTACCTGGTTGGAAAAAGAAGGACACGTTACTGGCCGCGCGTTCACATTCCCAGCCGCTACCTTAGGTTACTAGCAAAGGAAACCAATTGACCACCACACTAGTTTAGCTGTCGGAAAAGACTCTAAAAGCAATTTCTTAATTTGACCTGGTCGAACTTTAGAATTGCCATTTAGTAAAATACAATTATAGCCTTAAGGTGTGTTCGCCTAAGAGAATCTTTTATCGATAAGTTAAGTTTATAATATGTAATAAGGATATAAAAGAACGGTATGTTTAACTTTCAAAAATTCACGTGACTAAGACTTCAACTCACAATAACAATTACAAAGCCTAGGGGTGGGAAGCTTAACTTAACTGGGTATTTATGATTTAATCCAGCTGTGACAAGAATCAAAATCTAAAAGGTAATGTGTGCAACTATGCTACCCATTATGTTAACTGAACAGTACTCTAAAAATAGTATTAGGGCTGACTCAGTAAATATACTACCTTTATATTCTTAATCTAAGAATAATTCTTATAAAAATTATTTTAAGTCAATTTTACTCACTTTTCTTACGTGTCCTCTGCAAAAAATCATTGGATTTAAGTAATTATATTGGTATTTTATTTTACTAGTGGTTTTGTGTTTAAATTGAGATTAGAGACAAATGTATTTAGAATAAATACTGAATTTATAGTGTCTTTTGTGAGGAGTATTTAAAATATATTTTTTTGTCAATTTCAAACTCGAATAGTTTGGAGGACTGAAGTGAGCACAATGCTGCCAATAATATAGTAATAGTCGAGAGTACAAATTAACATGAATAATAGATAACTATTGCGAGTAAAATCCTTACAACATATGTACTCTCTATTTAAATGACGATGGATTTTAATTTGTGCCGAATCTTAACTATATTTTCACTCTACACCACACCAAAGACCCTTAATGATGTAGAGCGAACTGCCTCTCCCTATTTAATAAATAGAAAGATCTCCCACTTCAGGAGTTCTTGCGAATATTGATAATAAATAATATGAAAATATAAAAACCTCATAGATCACCACTATTTAGCAAAATACCCCATTTTGTGATAATTTTCAGCCAACACACATCCCTCTAAATCCTTACTGGCATATGTATTACAATATCAAGAATTGAATACTATTATATATTTAGCTTATTATCCTTACGCAGTAAAAAGAAACGCGACAATTACAAAAATCCGGGAAAAATATTTGGATACAACGAAACGTGAATGAGCGTAATAGCTATAATCACACGTAGGAGTGCCCAATTCGCGATGAACACTTAAATATAATTTGACCGCGATGGCAATCACTATCAAATAATTCAAGCGAATTGGTTTTTCATTGTAATAAATAAATAGTATTCGAGTGAAGTTCTTTAAGTGGATTTTTATATGTTATGCAGATAAATAATTTCTTTTGAAGGTTTAAAGTGAACCAAAGTTCAATATATCCCACTAACAAGGCTAATTTTTAAATTAAGCCGGTATGTGGACAATAAATTTCTCATGCAACCAATTATGACTTAAGGGATTCTCAAAATAAACAATACGGTAAAGACTCCTTAGGCCCTTACTTCGACGCAGGAGATATTTATTCATCATCATTAATTTTACCTAGTTAAAGAAAATAGTAAACATTATAATATGAGTCCCAATGTGATTGTTTCTATCCCAATTCAATTTATAATTATTTCGTGACCTTTAAATTCTCACCTCTCGCAAAAAGAACCGCCTATCGGATTCTTAACTCAATAGAACCACCATTTTCTCTCCGTCTTTTACCAAGAAATTGATTATGGTCTTTGGCCATCTTCTGGGTGGATTGAGTCCTCCTATTTATTGGATTCAATGTATCGATGCGATATAATGAAGCTGATTAATTGACTAGGATAAATTGAGTTAATTGTTATTGAGAATTGTCCTGCTTAGTATTTCTAAGTACTTTATCTTAATGTGTAATATAATTCTCATGGTAAGTCTGCTATTTTCTCAACACCTGAACAGTATATCTAAATATATATTTAACCAGAATATTTACCCTCACTTAAAATTTTTGGCCTTAAACCAAAGATTAATATAGTATAAATAAATAAAATAGAAAAATAATAATAAAAATAAAACCCATTTCTGGTCAAATGCAGTATTAATGTTTCATTCCACAAGAATTACCCCGGCTTCTACTAGGAAACCTGTTTTCCGTGTGGAAATACCTAAGAGTACTGATAATAGGGGACTTATTTATTAAGATATAATACTACATTAACCAGTACTCTAAACTGAGTCTCGTAGATGGAGAGAGGTTTAAAGAGTTTAGTTCAAGGCTCTGACATATCTAAGACAACAATTAGAGGGCCATAACATGGTCAATCCATTACAATTTTGTATAAAAAATAATAATACTTATATAAATAATAAATTTAGCTCTATTCAAATATTGAAATGCCAGAGTATAAAGAGATACAGAGTAAGAGGAATTAGAGAAATTCACAGATATAATATAATTAGTAAATTAAAAGATATATAAAACAATTACTCGTTTAATTGTTAAAATATATTATAGTAATTATATGCCTCTTTACAATTAATAATTTAAAAAATAAATCATTTCAGGTACTTTTTAAAATACTTTTCGCTTTATTTATATTTTATAATTTTTTTTGCTAGTTCTCCTAATTTTTATGTCTTTTAAATAAAAAAAATTGCTTATTTGCGGAACATGTGCGCTTTTATTGCGCATGCGGCTACTAAAATTTTTTTGAATAAGAAATGGGCGTTCATTTATTAGCCAGCTATGCGGCTTGGATATACATAAAAGTATTCCCCCACTTGCTGACTTTTCGTTTGTAGCGACTCTATAAGTTTAATAATATTTTACTTATGAGCGACCCGACCTATTATCATGTTAATAATATATAGTATATATATATTATATATATATTTATATTAATAATATATTTATATATTTATATATATATATATTATAATATATATATTATAGATTATATTAAATATTAATTAGTTAATCTTTTTTGCTGACATGTATTAATGTACCCCGGTAAACCTGTAACTGCATTAACTAATTTATTATACTCCATAATAAATAAATTGTTCTCTGTGTCTTTAATAAAGATACTTTATAGTTATTGATAGATTATCACCTAAATTACTATATATATATATATATATATATAGAGTGATTAGTAATATAAAATATTAGTTTTTTTTAAAATAAGAAAGCCTCACCATATAAACTTCCAATATAATATATGTAATTAAATGGGTATAAAAAGCCATAATTAAATTATCCTAACCTTTTATATAGAATAATGATATAAATTACCATCAAAAATAAATTTTTTGAATAATTAATTATTATAAGTTAATAAAAATCGATTATAAAATATATATATACGGACCCCTAAGGAAGTGTCTTATAATTTAACAGGAGTCACTATAATAAATATAAAATAATAACTGCACGCGGGTCAAATTGTTTACCACTTTGGAATGCAAGAGATCACCCGGTTGAGATTGTATAATTAGTAAAAACTCGTCCTTCATATCCATCCCGCCCGAAAGGTGTTAGGGCAGTAGGTTTCGTTATTTGTTCATACCTAACTCTAGAGTGTCTGCACAGGTAGTGTTAATAATAAACTCGCGAAATAAAACCGCTTATCGTTAAAAACGACATAAACAGCTTTAATAAAAAGAACTTGAATAATCCCTGGAATGATCCCACAAATAAGATTATGAAGATATTTAATTATATAAATATGGTCCATCCATTAAAGAAATAAAGAAAAAACTAAAGAATTAAAAAAAAACAATAACTAGGTTCAGTATAGATTCAACATAAATTAATAATACAGAAGGCAACAGTTACAAAAATATGTATCTATCTAGGAAATTACCTTAGGTGTCGATGCACAAGAGAAGCAAAGACGATTGAAAGGAAAGAAGATGTGGATGGACTAATAATGAGGCTTAAATCGCCTTCCACCCCCTCTGGCCCTTTTAATTCACACATAAACTTCTTCTACCATATAAGCAATTCGGCATTGATGAAAATTGATCTTAGACGATGGTCTTTCAACAAATGCGGGGAATATTGTCGCAAAGAGTTATTGCAAAGCTCCCTCTGAGTGTGGAAGGAGCATTTGTTCACTGGAAAGCCTTCGAATTCAACGCACTACCCAACAAATCGCAAAACATAATGTGTTCTAATGGATGAATTATCATGTCCTGAGGTGCTCTCGCAGAAATGTCCAGGAGTCTGATAAAACCTACCTAATCTGTAAAATAATAAGGTACCGTATTAGGGTAACGGAGATCTTGCTGTCATTACACTTAAGCCCAAAAAGTTTGCTGACAAAATAAAATTGTGATAAACTAGAACAATATGAAAGTAGACTTTGACATCCGGTTCATCACTACTATAAACTCTTGGAGGATGTATCTTCCGCTAATTTACCTTATCAACCTTAGCCGTTCCTCTGCATCACGATTTATTTGCATATGCCGTGCGAGTCACCCAAACAAATGTCCTGCCCCACACCATCAGAGTTAGTATCAAACCTCCAAAAGGAAATCACTTAAATTTGGTAAGGAGAAATATTAAATATGCAAGCAGAAAAGTGCTTCACCTGCACTTCTCCGAAGATTAGCCGACGTCACAATTTGCAGGAGTCAACATTGTAGTGTGTAGCCTCAGAACTCAATCTGTGAGTGTTATTCATTAAACTCCATATCGCTTGTGAAAATATGATAAAATAATACGCAGCCCGATGCTCCTTGAAGCAGTTGAAGATGGGCTGATGGCACAGATCCTATGTTAATACGTACTCCACGTTACATTTCTGTCGTCTTCTCAAACTTACGCAATTGGAAATGGGCAAATGTCTAACTTCTAACGATAATAGCCTGTGTTGTAGTATGTAAACGCTTAATTTTGTTTAAGGAATACGCATACACGAACGGAGCCACAATGCCAGCACGCGAGGAAACCCTGTCGAGCTCGTCTGTCTGGACCGCTCAAGCACAACTTCAAGAGCGGACATGCGATGACCATGATACGATTATACCACACGAAGCTGTGCGTGCCGAGGTCCCATGACCATGACGCATGACCAGCCGCATTGCGACTCCGACCCGCCCATCGATTAGTTTACCCCGAGTTACTGAGCCACTCTGCTCTCGGCACTCGGCCCGTGTTACCTCTCCAGTCGTCCGCATGGTAACTCGCTATGGCACGTTGCTCTCTCTACGAATGTCCTTATAACCATAAATGTGACAAAGTCAATTTATATGAAAAAAGAATAAATCAGCTATTCCTTTGTTCCAATCTATCGAAAGCGGATAACAGCATAGGGTATAAAGTTTTAAGATCCTAGTAGCCGTCTCGAGAGGTGTCCGTTAACTCACACTACTACATTCTTTCTTCCTTTTTAATTTTTAAATCCATAAACATACTTCAGAAGGAGTCGCTAATATTATTTGTTTCAGGTCTCCTGATTGTCCTCAGAAATTATGAATTAATGTTATTTATGGCTCGTAATGCTTAGTTACCTACATACCACAGCGAGAAAAGTTAGCTTAAGACATAATACGCCCTACCCAGATACAAATCTAATATCACTCCGAAGTTGAAGGCCTAGGTATGATCCGCAACACTAATATATAACCAAACACAGCGAGGCTACCAGCAATTTTCGCAAAAATGAAAGGCCTCTCCTCCCCTTATTTTTATATAAGAAAATCCTACCGTTTGATGGTCCGAGTGTAAATTTTGTTAACCTCTATGATATGAGTACTTACTTAAACTATTTTATTTATTACTTTTAGAATAAATAAATAATGATTTTCATTTATATCTTTTTAATGTTTCATATATTATATTATTTTAAGTTATTATAATTTCATTGTATATTTTAATAATAATAAAAATATTTTATAATATAAATATAATTCCTATTATAGTAATTTAGTGAATAACTATATTATTGAGATAGCCTGAACTTTATTTTATTCCTTAAAGAGACACTAGCGATATTCTTATTATATCATTATATATATTCTTTACATTAATTATTTTTTTAGAGTATAATTTCCTACCCGATTGCAAAAAAATAAATCGGGTGAGGTATACCTCTTGACCACTACCTTATAATATAACCTTATTATGTTGAATTATTGGTAATATATATATAATTAATTAGACAAATGTGAGTTTAGTGTATTTATATTCGGTTTGAAATTTAGGTCTGTTTTTGGTTTGATGGAGAACCTATTCACGATTATTATAGGTTATATCAGGCCTATGATGAGGGGCTACTATATGTCTTCCTTTTATCAATTATGAGTTTATACAGATCTATTAAGAGAACCCAAGTTGAAACGTCAAGTATTCATATTAAAGTTAATATGAAAGTACATCTGTCGCCTTAATGACAGTGCTGGGTGAGTGATAAACGGAGGCGAACGAACATTAAGGCCGGTTATCCCAAACCAGCACCACCGACGTGTTCGCAGTTGAGTTTAATTCTTGCCCCCCAGGTAGATAAACTCCAACTGCTACGCGGGAGATTTGAAACCAGCGTCCTCTCCTTATTGGAGAGGCGTGCAGACTCAACCTCCTGCATGTATGGCCGTAAGGAAAGTTTATAAATGGTTCTATACTCACTGATTCTTATAGTTCATAACCTAAAACATATTAGTAGTACACGATATAAATATGAAAGTTTCATTTCAGTTGGTGTATCAGAAAAGCTAGAGAGTTTCTATATAACTGTTCCCTAAAGCTGATAAACTTTACTGCTCAATAAAAGCTCTAAGTTATTTTTGTATTTTTATTTATATACATTAAAATTTTTTTTTGATTCTATATGTTTTAGATTTATTATACGAATTAATTGAGCGTCGTCTAAAGTGGGAGATTTTGCTGGTGTCCGTTATTTAGAATTCTTATAAATACTTCACAAATAACTTCTCACTTGATTATCTATAATATTACCAATATATTATATAATATAAAAAAAAATAACACTATGAAAAGTATACTCAGCTCTAAAAACCCTTTAACATAATTTTGATGAATAATAAAAAATATTATATGAATTATCTCATTTATAAATCTATAGATAATTCTACTTTTGTTTTCAGGCAGATAATGGCCATTTTTATGCATTAATGTAAGTAAGATATATATTCTCCAGTAGTTATTTTATACTGATTATCCAATGTTTCAATACATAATATTATTTATATAGATATAAGGTCATAAATATTCCTGGTGCCTAATGCTATTTGTATTATATAAATTTTCAGAAGTATACTTTAATATTTATCTGGATGGAAGAAATGTGGGCATCAGAGAAATATAACAAGAAATATATTAATATATTATATATATATATATACTTATAAATAATATATATATGATATATTATATTATAATATATATTAATAATTATAATATTAGATATATATATATAATAATAATATACTATAATTAATAATATATATATACACCTATTTATATATTCTTTATAAATATAATATATATTTAATATAATATATATATATAGATGATTATAAGTATATTATAAATATATATGATATAATAATCGTATATATATATATATAAATATATAGTATATTTCTATCGAAATATATTCCATCAATAGTATTATAAAATAAATAATGATGAAAATAAAGATATAATATATATATATAAATATATAAAATATATATATATATATATATATAAAATATAATAATTTAAATATATATACTATTATATGTAAAATCGACCATCTCGCTTAGTGAGTGGACGCAATGGAACCAAAGGGGAGCCAAATACAGAAGGACCAGATAAAATAAAAGATAATTCTGGAATAAAGAAGAAGTGATACTCAGAGATGATGTTATTGAAAGATGAAATAAGCGTTGAAAGAAAGTCTTAGCTACTGAAGTAAATATTAAAGAAGATAGTAAATAGAGAGTAGTAGAGATAGAAAAGCTTTATGTTCAAAAAACAAACACTGGACGTTTCAAATCATTGAGAGCCAATCAATAATATGCATCGACGCGATTTTTAAATTCTAAAAAATAGTGAATAAAAAATTTTATAGAGCGAATTTAGTAGAGTTTAATTTCATAGTCCAAGTCTGGGTAATTCAAGGCAGGAGCTCAAAATTTTGAGAGAGATCATTATCTATTTAATTGTCTTACTTATTAAGTGAGAAAATATAAACCTAAAGTGTAATTTGAATGGTATAGTAAATCTATAAAATTATATCCATAGATTATATTAGTGAGGAATATTTCAAAATGGATTGAAGTAAATATGACCATGAATTAGATATGTGATACGTTACGTTTTGCTTTTTACCATATGTGTCGAACAATATGTCTATTATGTACGTTTGAATGAAGTAATCATATAACAACTTTCTCGTCCTGCGTGGAAACAGTCCAATAGGGTCATATAATATAAATACTAACACCCTGGTGCATTAATTTTCAGTGCTCGATATAGGTTCTCCATTATTATTATAGGGATAATAGTGACATGTAGCTGAGTATAGCCTGGATAAAATAAATAAATATACCTCTATACTAAAAAAATATCAGTGGCTAACTAGATAAGTAATGGCTCGAGAACATATTATTAGTATGCATACATAATAGAAAAGAAAACTTTTTTAATTCAGATGGTGGCCAGGTTTAATGAGCTACAATATTTATATTTAACATCTCAGTCTCCCAATTTATTCGCACAATGCTCAGCATTACTAAGCGGAATCAGGTAGGACCAGATGCGGTAAATGAATAATGGAGCAAATAAACCCCAATAATATTAAAAATACAGTCGTGATATAAGATAAAGGGACTCTAGATAAGTGAAGAATATATTGAGATGTGTTGTATATGATAATTGTAATAAGTGTTATTTTTTATAATATTTATATATAGATAGATGTGATTAATAATAGTTAATATATTTGATATATGTATATGCTGTGTATTAATAAGTAAGCATTAAAATGAGGAGTAGATTTATTACTATGTGAAAGATTAACTGTATATGTTTTTTTTTTTGTATTTTATATTTATTTATACTAAAAGCCACCCGGTTGGTATGAGGCACCCAAGTGGGCGAGTATTAAGCATAGGACTCGCCCACGAGAATCAAATGCTGTGTAAGAAGGTGACGAATTCCTGCTAAAGTATTAGCACACAAAGGAATAGACTGGAGAGTGTGTAAAGAAGAAAGAGATTGTGACAAAGTATGTGCGTCTCTCAATTGAGAGACTTGTGCTTCCGCCTTGCTCGTAACTGTATAATTCTTATACATCCCCTTGCCTTTAGATTAGGCTCTGCCGTGAGCGCGTTGGATAGAAAGTTAAACGCTGTTTATACCCTTCTTTTAGATGTTATATATATATATTTTAATAACAAAGGCCTATTATAGTGCATATTGTTTAAACAGTGTATTATTAAAGTACTGAAAATTATTAAGTCATATATGGATTATGAAAGTTTTTATGTATAAATGATTTGCTATATATATATATATATATAATAATATATGTGATAGATTTAATTATTGGGCTATGTGAGTAGATTATAATTATCTAAATACGTTATGGATATTGAGTATAAAAGTATAGAATGGCCTTTAGGTATTGTGATGTTAATCTATCTATTATATATAGGGTTTCCGTGCAAATAAAACCCGTATTTTTATTTTTATTTTTTAATAAACTAAACTGTTATTACTTTGTTTGAACTTTCTTAAGAATTACAACTCTTTTTATGTTATATAATATTAAAGATGTTTTGATAAATTTTATAACGAAGTTAGTACCAATACCCCTTCTTAGGTACCTTAAAATAGTATTGACAATTATTTACAATACTAAAGATATATGAATATATTATATATTATAATTAATAAGATAATTTAATTAATATATATATATAATTATATATATATATATATGATATAATAGATGAATAAAAAGATATATTAATATTAATATATATATATAGTACAAATATATGTCATATAGATATATAATATATATTCCTGTGTTGATAGTTTCAATCTCTGACTCATTATATAGGCTATATATAGTATAACCAGGAACCTCACAACCTAATATATACGGCTGCCCAACAAGAACTTAGTAGCCATAATATTAATGTAGCCTGGTGAGAGAAATAATAAAATATAAATATTATTAGACTTGACTATGATTAGGTAGTAATAGGGAGTACCTTATATATATATATATAATATATATATATAATATTTTATATATATATATAGGCGTATATTATATATATATTATATACTTAATATTTAAATATATTTATAATATTAAATATAATAAAATATATTAATATATACATATAAATATAATTAAATATATATATATATAGATATATATATATAAATAATATAATCATTATATATATAATGTAATTATATATATATAATATATATATATATATATAAGTGACTTATAATATATTATTAATATTATATATATATTATATATAGAAATTATAATAATATAATATATATATATAAATATACTATTATATATATATAAATCATATATATATATATATATATATATTATTAATATAATAGAAAAACAAAAAAATAAGAATCTTTTTAATATATTTTAGAAAGGAAAG
>JABUQX010068536.1:0-25000 GCA_015478945.1 Trachelipus rathkii | reverse complement strand
TCTATAATTCACATTTCTTTTTCCACACACCTACATTCAAAAATCAAGTAAACCTAACACACCCAACATCTCTCCTTTTCGTAAAATGAAACTCGCTATATTTTCTCTACCTCATAAGCCTTGAACATTTATATTTTTCAGAGTATCTACACTTCATCTCGAATCTCGCTATTATTTTGAAAACACTATACACACTCCCTCTTGTATAACATCTATTCATATCTTGGCGCCCAAACAAAAACCCCCAACAATCACAAAGGAGACCAACACCCTCTAAATAAATTTTATTTTAATTTCCTATGCCAAGTCTTCAAATCATTTACATCTGAAATTCCTATTATTATGCAGTGCGATCCGTTGTAAATCTTCTAAAATGATTTCCACTGCAACACTACATTCTTATAATCTTAGTAGATCTTTACTAGTTTTAAAATCAGAATCTGTCCATAAGACTAATTTATTTACCTTTTCGTTTAATCTCTAAATCCCGCACTAGAGAAACCAGAACCACCGAATTTCCACAATATATAAAAATAAAAAATAAGGTTATGCAGACGACCTTCGCAATTTACAGCTTAGAAAACCTCAATCCTATAAATTACTTCGAGACAAAGAGCTAGCAACATATTAATATTATAAATTAATAATTGAGAAATTAAAAATGAAAAACTGTCAACAAACAGAATGACAGCCTCTTCCCAAAAATCCTTTATCACATTATTAAACATACCAAATAAAGAAAACCAAAATAAAAGAGACATAAACATAAATACAAAATAAAAAAAATATAACTAACACAACTTAAAGAAAATAATTTCAGAAGTTCTGCTTTTTAATGCGAATAACACAAAATGACATTTTTGCTAATTAAGATAGCAAAGACGAGATCTCCAAAATTGAGAAAACAACACAAAATAATAAGAGTGAAAGTGTAAACCGGAAAATTCAAAATTTTGGGCCAACAACAAGGAAGCAAAAACTACTATAGCTAAATTTAACATTACAATATCGTCCCTCCCTCCCTAAACATGATCCGGAACCAAATAGAGAATTGCAAAGAAATGTTGGCTTTAATGGAGACTTAACAAATGGAACTTATGAAGGAAAGTAAAGAAACAATTATAATATAATAAAACAAGAACAAACAAACATCAACTTGTTGTTGTTACTTATAAATTTTAGGAATGTAGAACTTTGAATAGAACGAGAACTTTTAAAACGATATGTAGAATAAAGAATAGATAATTAACAACAATAAAAAATTATATTATCTGTTTGCTCACTTAAAAGTATAGATTCAACTTATTGAGACTGATGGAAAATGACAAAAAAATGAAAAGAATATTTCAAAATAAATTAATTTTTGGATGGATGAAACTTTTTAAAACACAAAAACTAGTTAATGTGAGATGCCATAAAATTTAAGATAAATACTAAAACTAATGGAATTGTCAGTAAAGAATGATTTTTGAATATGGAAGAAATAACTGAATATAGATAGAATAAAAAGAAGAAACGTAGCAGAAAACTACCTCATCCATACTTGTGAGAAAGCAGTATAGTACTACATAAAGCTCAACTAATTTAGAAAATGATGACGTATTATTATTTAATATAATATAATTAGCAACATGTATATTCATAGAAGAAATCAGTTATTATGAAAACAAATCCTAGCATCATATCTTAACATGCGCACAAACTAAATAATTTAAAAATAAAAATAAGAAAAAAAAAACACACGTATATAATGAATAATAAATAACTTGTAACTTTAAATAAAGGAAAAATAATATTCTATCTACTAGATTGTTTCTGTACTGCTATTGCAACTGCATTTCAAACTGTACTTTCTAGTCTGCATCTGCATCTGCATCTGCATGACTGCAATACTAAATTGAAACGATAAAGAATTTGCACAAAGATTAAGAATATTATAAAATTTACCTTAATACCTTTTGGGATTTGGATTCTTCTTGAGGACACCAAAAGAGCTGCGGAGAGACAAGAAAAAATGAGCATGCCTTTTATGATTAAGTGGTTAAATGCTAAAAAATATCATAATAATAACACTTTGTTAAGTGTAAAAATATATGGAAGAAAAAACATATTGGATTATTTGATGAATAACTTTTCTCAATATCTGATAGATAAAATTATAAAAACATTAATATAAAGCATAAAATAATGAAACATTAAAATATATTATATATATAATATAAATTAAAGTGATGGGGACGATTCAACCAATAAAATTTTACCAGCCAAGATGAGCCTAGAAATATCCGATTCCGAATACCAGATCAAAAGTGCCAGATTCCTGATTCGATTCGATTCCGATTACCGAATTCCGAATTCTTTAAAATATAATATATTATATAATAAATAAATATATATATATAATTAATATAAAATATAAATAAATATAAATAAAATAAAAGAATAATATAATATATATAAAAATAATATATATATATAATATAATAGTTAAAATAATTATAATAATAAAAAAAAATATATATATATACCTATATATTAATTAATATAGTATATATATTAAATTAATATAAATAAATATATGTATAAAAATAAAAATAATATAATAAAAATAATCACTAAGTATACCTAATACTCACTACTCTTCAGCACACTTATACGATAAGATAAAATAATAAAATACGAGCACCCAACTCACATACTACACCTATTATAGACAACACCAGCCACATCAATAAAATAAAATCATAAATAACAACCCAATAACAACATAACATAAAATAACATAAATAGCATAAAAATAAAAAAAAAAATATACATACCTCCCAAAGCAATACTAATTAAGGTTAAAAAAACCTATATAATATAATAATACCAGCACTAAAAAAACAACATTATACTAAGAATAATCCCAATATAACTCAGCTAATCAAAGTAAATGAATAAATAATATATATATTAAATATATAATAATATAATGAATATATATAAATATAATAATATATAAAATATATATATAATTTAATATAGATTAATAATATACAATATAATAATATATATATAATAATATATATATATATATATATATAAATAAATTAATAAATATATATAATAATAATATATTACTAATAATAATAATAATATATAAATAAATAGGTATATAAATAATATAAATTATATTATAAGATATATAATAAAATAATAAAGTTAAAAAATATAAATATAAATATAAAATAAAATATAATATAATATACATATAAATATATATATATATAAAAAGACTAAATTTTGCTAAATTCAACTTTTACTTAGAAAAGTACTTTTAAGAAGACAATTTAAATTAATGATTATAGAATTCTTCTCTAAATGAATAAATTAGTTAATTACCTTTTTTATTTATTTAAACGTCAAAGAGTAAAATAAATAGACCAATATTATTTTGGATCACTTTACAATAAATGAAAATTTTTTTCTTTTTTGATTGATATTAAAAAGAAATTTCACTTCTTAAAATATTACCAAAGATAAGATCTTGAACAGCAAAACAGATCATTATTACCTTTGTATGAATTAAATCAAAATACTTACTTAAGTATGTGAGCATAGATAATTAGTAGTGCCAAGAACATATAACATTTCTCCCAGTTATAGAGAATGCAATAACCAGAGAATTATTTATCTACAGCGAAGAAAAATTGATCCACAATTGGAACGAGTCTTTCACTTTCCGACGGAAACACGGGAAGCGAAAGAGCAAAATTCGAATCGATTTATCTAGCGAAAAGGACACCCCAAATGCTGAGAAAAGTTGCCTATTTGGATCTCAAAGTAGAAGAATGAACTGAGAACCATGTTATGTAAAGAGAGACATATATCTGAATTTTTAATAAGTATTCATATTTATAAAATAATTGAACTTCAAAATATATTCTATATAGTTTTATACAAATTTCAATCTATTTCAGCAGAAAAATGTATAAATAGAAAATATGTCCTTCCCCTTAGAAATGAGTTTCTTTGCTGTTTTTAAAGTCTTTTTCTCTTTAAATGCAAAGAAAAACAACTTTTACAAAAAAAACTGAAGGTTTAAAAAACTTATATCTTCAGTATCAAGTTTTTATCGCCCATTATGTATGAATAAATGAGAAACTATAAACTGAAAAAATGGAGTAATTAAGAAAGTAGTGGAAACTGTTATTTCACTTTTCCTTAATTAAATCAATATTATACTGAACTCACATCATATAGACCCTTAAGAAAATATAATCTTCGAACTAATATAATAATGTAATGATAAAATTCATGTCACTCAAGGAAATTAAATTTTAAAGCGTGGATCATAGAAATAAATAGATAGCAAGCCATTCAAGATTAACTATACAGCTAAAAGTAAATAAGTGAATCTAATTTGTAACTGAACTTTTCCAATGCTGATAACTGTGACCCAAAAAGTCCTACTCAAATAGTTCTATATATTTGTTCTGAGACTACTTATTCAAAAAAATATTATAATTTCAGATATTTGGGTAATTATTGCACAAAAAAAGAAAAAAAAAAGAAAAAAAAGAATAAAGATGACTCAATAATGTAATTCGAACTTAAAGTAAGGACTCAATAAATTTTGTGTAACAGAAGAAAATCAAACAAAATTTTAAGTATTTTTATATTAAGAATTTTTTCAAGAACTTTCCATTGTTTCTCTAAGCATAAGGGTTTTGAATGATCACTGCAATATGAAATGAGGAGCCCGCGTCTTTTGTTTAACAAAAAATTTAAATTGAATAGAGCAAATATTTAGATACTGAACAATATATACATACATGAGTTATTGTTATATCTAACTGAAATAAATCTGTGCTGTAAGGTAAATTAAATCGTAGGTATTTGTATATAATTACTATACATAACTTGTAAGAAAAATAGCTATAGACCGGGCAGAAAAGTAAGAATGAAAATGACCTACGATATTATGTTTATTGTACAATATGGAAATATTTATATTATATTTTACGATCTCTTGAATTCAAAATTAATGACATCATTGAAGATAACTAAGTAAGTTCAAAGAGTGTAAATAAGCACAAGGTTAAAATTCCTGGGTAAATATCCTGCACTAATATGTGTAAATCACTAGCGTACCATAATTAGTAGTTATGCGTATATATCTAACTTACATATAATAACATGAATTTATTAGCTTAAGGAAATATTGAATTCTTCCAAAACACATTTTTGAAGACAATCACTTATATATTAGGGATGCTGATTGAGTATACGTTGTGAAAAGGGTATGAAAACTCAGTAAAAAACAGGATAGCATATTATATATAAATTAAGCATACCAATATATAAAAATGACAAATATAACGACTAACAAGGCCAAATTAATTATCAATCTAGCATCAACTTACTGAGTTCTAACGTAAAAGGAATATATTAATTTAATTCAGAACATGATTACAAACATAATGTAACACTAACGAAACGTTTAGCCAAAAATGTCAATGCCTGTCTGAAAATCCTTAAAACATAAGGATATATTAAGGAAACTCTACGTAAAGATTGCCGCCGCTACTAATCCAGTTTTCTTTAATTAATAAGAATTCAGGAAGATACTGACAATTAAAATATCTCTTACTTGTATTCCATCTAAAGTCTTTGAAAATATCATAAAAGATCGAATAAAAATTATGTTTTTACATTAGATATGTAGTATAATAATAACCAAAGAATCGCGTCAAAGAAATCAGGTAAATATAATTTTCTACAAAATTTTCTAGGTTTAAATACAACTTTAGAAAGGTTTCTAATGATTCCTACCATTCCATGCCTGATATCCGATTAATCGTCCCAAATCATACTAAAAATATATATATAGTATAAATAATATATATATTAATAAATAAAATATATATAATATAAAATAAATATATATAATATAATATAATATATAAATTAATTATAATAAAAATATATATATATATAATATATATATAAATAAATAAATAATATAATATATATGTATATAATTATAATATATATATAAAAATATATAATAAATTACTATATATAAAAATAAATAATAATATTAAATATATATATAAATAATATATAAAATATATAAAAGTAGTGTTAAAATATAGGGAATTATTTTTCAATGAAAGGAAAGATAATAAAAAAGTATCGCTATAGAAACTTTAAATAAGGATATAAAATATTGTCTATTGGTGTGTTAAACTGATTACCTTTTTTTTAGTAGTTTAATTTAAAATTAAGTAACGCTGGGTCGATTCTATGAGGGGTAGGCTGAACCTCAGAAAGATTGACGCCTTGATATATAATGAGGTTAAGCCCTTTTATTCCTTGTCTACCAGTTACAGAAAAAAAAAGAAACGAAACAGATACAAAATTAACGTGAAGTAAAGAACTAATTTATTATAATAATTATTATTATAATAATTATTATATAATAAATTAATTATTATATTATTTTATAATTAATTATTATTTTATTATAATTATTATAATTAATATATTATATATATAATTAAATTATATATTAATTATTAATAAATATAATATTAATTATTTATATTTAATTTTTAATATATATTAATAAATATTATTAATTATTATTATTATTATTATTATTATTATATTATTATTATATTATTATTATTATTATTATTATTAAAATATAAAAATAACAATATTTATTATCATAACATTATATTATTAATTACATAATTATAATTAATAAATATTATTATTATATATAATATTTAAATTATATATATTATATTATATATGTATATTTATTATTATTATTGTATATTATTATATTTAATATCAATTAGATTAAATATAAGATTGAATTTAATAATAAATAGATAGTGGTAATTAAGTAAAGAAATTTTAGTTATTATTTTAAAGATATATTTAATGTTATGAAATTATTATTATTTTCTTAAAAATTAAATTACGATATTTGAGCCGAACCTCCATGCTCCAGCTCCGACTCACGTAAGGTCTATGCTCCGTACAACTCTTCCGAGTTCCGACTCAAAGACTCCGGCCCTCCGACTCTAGCTGCCAAGACATAGGTTACAACTCCGACTCCGAACTCCGAACATAAGCCGAACATAGCACAGACATAAGACCAAACTCGACTCCAAGAACCCGCACATACCAAGTACTAACCGACTATGCCGACTCTACTCTGCTCGAACTCTTAGACTAAGAAGTCTGATCATAATGATAATAATAAAATAAAGAGAATAATTTGAAAGTCAATAGATAAATGCAAAAAAATGATAAATATTATATATATATATATATATATTAAAAATAGATATATAATATATAACTCCATAATATAAGTAATATATACTATAAGATAGAAACAAAAACAAAAAGAAAACTTATTTATTTTTCAATTTCTTAGAAGCAAAAAATTTATAATTAAATATATATTAATATATAGGTGAAATTTGTTTTAACAAAGAGAGAGATAAGAATGATAAGAAAAGAGAGAGAGAGATACACTAAGAACTCAAATTCCAAAATGAAAATAAAAAAACTTAAAAATTATAGTCCGTCTAATATTTATCGTGCAATGACGAAGAAAAAAAAACAATTTCCTATATATAATAATAATAAATAATGAATATAAAATAGTAATAATATATATAATTAAATATAACTATAAATAATATAAAAAATATAATAATATAATATATATATATAATATAATATATATAATATATATAATATAATAAAAGTTACATATAAATAAAACTATAATAAATATATATAATTAATACAATATTTAGAATACTAATGATGAAATAATAAGGCTATAATTTTCGCAATTAAATCTATGTAGTATATATAACAAAAATATATAAAGAAAAATAGCAGAAAACTTTAATTTTTTTCTCACCAAAATATAAAATTGCAATAATGATATAATAATAACTATAAATTAATGAATAATGAAATTAATTAAAACTGAACTAAAAAATAGTAGAAAAATAAAAAAAATAATTAAGAAAATATAAAATATAAATAAAATAACATAATATCGTAGATTAATAAAATCAAAATATAAAACAATATAGTAAAACATATGACAAAAAGTAAGATGGAATAAAAATTTGGAACTATATAATTTACTAATATAATATAATTAGTCTTGTAATACGGTATATATATATATATTATATATATATATATATATAAAAAACCCGGTACTAACAGAATAATAGACAGGCCTATTACCTAATACTATATCATAAAAGAAGAAAAGCTTAAATAAATATAAAAACCATACAAACAAAACTACTAATTAGTATAATAAATAATAATAAATGAAAGAACATAATAAATAAATAAAAAATGATATTAAAATCAAAAGACTATTATAATATAATATATTTAATATATATAAATATATAATATATATATAAAAAAATATAAAATAAATAATATATATAATTATATAATAATATATAAATTAAAGATAATAAATAAATAAATAAAATACCAAACCAAATAATATATAATAACTAATTTACAATACGATCGAATTCGACTATTTGACAAATTGCTACCGGGGCGCTGACCCCCAATACTTTATGGAGTAACTGATCGAAAGAAAAAATTTCCGCATGAAACTTGGTATACTCCACAAAAAAAAAAATATAAAAAGATAGACTACTTATAAGGTAAGCACACAAAACAATATATATTGGGGTTTAATTAGTACACGTACACACTCCAGCAAGTGGAAAAAGGTGGTGACCCCTTCATATCATTGGAAATTTGGAGATGACAAAATAGAAGCTGAATGAAACATAAGGTATTACAGCCTTCTTAGGAAATATATCGTATGTAGCAGGACGGGAGGTTAAAATGTAGAAAAATAAATGAAGGCGCCAAAAAGAGGGGCTGCCGGACCCTAAAACAAACTCTGAAATCTTGAAGATAGAGACGATGTAAATTATAGGATATGCTCGAGCACGATGCTGTAGAAAGTATCTTAGGTGTAACCGAGGTAAAATAACCGAGGGGACCCCATTGGACATTAGATAAGAATAAAACACAAACAACATGAATAAGGTAGTAAATACCATTGCTAAGAGTGATAAACTTATAAACATTAACTACTTAATTAACAGAGGTGTTACAGATGAAGAAGGGTGCTTAAAATTTTCACTGTTTCAGCAGTCAAGGACATTGGATTCTTCCTAGCGCTTACTTTTTCTGCGAGCGTTGGAAACTCTGTAAAGCTATGAACAGGAGTTTCATCTGAATGGAGAGCTGGTGAGATTGCTGAATTTTGATTAGGTCATTTCAGATGTTACTTGTACTTTGAGAAGAAGGTAAAAATTTTCACAAGACAAAAGTAATAAAAAAGGCTTAGGGATTTTGGGGTTCCTGTCATACCTTGAATAAGAGCTGATACAATAAATAATTAGAACAGATGGAATTATATTGGGTAAATACACACTTTCTTAATAGAATATGTAAACAACGATACAGGAAAATTTTCACAAGACAAATAAGTAATCAAAAATTACACTAAATTTTAAAAAAATAAAATAGATTATTTTTATAATTTCCATTTATTCTAATGTTTATAATCTTAAAATTAAGTTAGAATATAATCTTTTTACACTAATCAGTAATAAAGTAAAAATCAAAAATTCAAAAAGCAACTCCTCAACCACAGACCCCTTTTATCCAATCTTATACTACCTCCCCTCATCCAAACTAACAACTGATCTGTTGAGTTATTGATCTATTGAAATCTAGATATGATTCAAGTCAATATCGAGTGTACATTTAGATAAAACATATTATACATAGATAAAATAAGGTACTTATATTAAATACTGAACCACAACGGAATAATAATGCATTAAATGCGACCAAAGTTTATCACATCATTATGATTGTGATAAAACACATCAACTCACTCACACACCTACACAAAAGCAATGTTAACAACAGAACCAAAAAAAAAACCAATAACAAAGCTATATTAAAGCGACGTAATTAAACTGCTAATATATTACAATAAAGTTCCGATACGTTAACAAGAGTAAAAAGATAAACTAAACATGGCTGTTGCAGAATAAAATAAAAGTGATAATCATAAATTTTTCTAAACAAATACAATGCGATATTTTTACAAATTAACAATAGAATAAATATATTTAACAAAAAATTTTAATTTCATAAATTCCTTTATTAACTAATTATCATACTGATGATTAATGAATATTCAACGAATATATGAACGTAACAAAGTTTTCATCAATCAAATAAAGCATAAAAACATATAGCAAATCAAAACTGAATCTAAACGAATAAGTATAATGTCAAAAACGACAAAAAACCATAACATACATATTAATGAATGGTAATAAAAACTGATTATAAACATAATAACAAATAGATGACTTACACAATAACAGTAAAGTAACTAACAATCCCATATAAAAAATAACGTAAACCTAACTATAATCTTCAGTAACATAAACAATATCTCTAAACATTAATTTTCCTTAAGGATTCAGAATGAGCAACCCTGCCACATTCCACTTGCGGATATACTTTCAATGAGTACGCACGATGCACAGTCACAAATTTTTTTAAGCTCGCTGGTTAAAGAAACGTTTTTGTACAAACATGCAGAGTAGATTGCAGGTTAAAAGAGAGATAAACGACTGGACTAAGATAGAGAATTATAATACCGAGTAATATATAAACTATTATATATATAGTTAGTGATTTCGTTGTATTATAATTTATACTATTATACTCAATATATTCAAAATTTATCGAGAGAGAGCTATGAATCTCAGCGAACTAGTTAATTTGCATACTCTGCTACTACTAATGTCCGATATTACTTTAGGAATCTGCTATAAAAACTTACTATTTATTTACTCGCCTACTGTGCTTAAATGTAGTAATGTTGTATTTCAGTACCTTTTACACGAGATAACTTCCTTCTCGATAGGGATTGTATTATATCTGAGCTAGGTAGGATACAGATACAATAATTTCCTTGTATTGGTAACATATCTCTACATAAATATTATTTCTACTTAGGAATACCGTTTAGATAGAGATATCTGGTTGTAAGATGGGCCTGAAACAATACAGTTCTACTAGTTATTGACATCATGACTGAATTAAGTCCACTGCTCTCCCCTATGTATATCTAGCATGACGACGCTGTGAATGGCTTATGGTTAACTATCTATAATTAGCTAGATAATAATTCATATTTTCCTGTGATTAATTGGGTGAGTCATTGTATTAATGCCAATAATCTTATTATTAATGGGGATGACATAAAACTCTTCTTTATGATAAATAAACAACTTATACTATATCCTTCAGCTTATCTCAATAACTATTGACTTGGATCTAATTGCTCTTTTTGATGTGAGTTCTCCCTCCCTCATGTTACTAAGAAAATAAATCAATTTACTATATAAGATCATCTCCCTTTTTAACACACTATTAAATAAAAACTGCAGGATAAGATCATATCATGTTCACCTTTTATTTCTATATTTTTCCACTAATATTATAGAGTTCCGTATTAGAACGTTGAGCGTTGAGTACTATAAATGTACTTAGATTTTTACTAGGTTGACCAAAAAGTATTATGCTAAGGAAGAGGTTTGTTTTAATACATAATATAAGTGTTAAATTAACGTGATAAGGTTATTCCATATATAACAAGAAGGCGCGTACGGCTAGGAATTATCGATGAGCACGTAATAACTTTTCATTGGTTAAAAAGTTATCGATTTAAGATATAGTTTATAAATATAGCTAATAATGTGATTTATTATTGGTGATATATATATAGTGGATATCTCCGGCTGAAATATAATAGTTTTATAGAAGTTGAAACCTCTGAAAATATAAAAAAAAAAAAATAATATATAAAGTCATTCAGCGAGGTAGTACATATATGTAGTTCGTATAGAGCGCAGATACTTATAAACTATCAATTCTAATTTTGTTTAGACTTGCTATATACTATTTCATGAGTAAATTTATTAGATAAATCAATAAATTTTATATTTTACGGTTTGTAGGCTTATATTACTATCCTAAGTTTAATATAACTTTGATTACTGGCTTTTTATCAACATATTTCTATTAAGCAATTTTATCTATATAAATTATACCTTAGATATATGAGAGATCAGTATAAGAACTTCAAGCATACTACAATGATACAATAATAAGGTCGTGTGATACTTTACTATATTTAAAAATATTTTAAAGGAGAAAATAAAAAGGTTGTTACTGCCCTGGCATGAAATATATAACTTTTGTTGTGTAGAAACGGTTGCATTTAAAAAACATTTTATTTATAAATTGCACACATAATCTAGAACTAAATTAATAGGAAATTTCTGAAAATTTTGACCTAACTGAGAGAGAAAGATGAATATATGCTTAAGGCATGGTAATAATGAGCCTATTATTAAGAGTACTGTTTACTAGTATAACCGCCTGCTCCTTCACCCTTGATCATTTCTCACCATAATTAACTTACATACCACTGAAGATATCTAAACTTATCATTACCATATTCAAAATTAAAATATTAGTCATCTGGCTTAGATCATACGCATGAGTGAGCCTCAGTTGATAAATGAGTCTTGACTATTAGTTCACAGCACAGTTCTTACAGTAGTGTAACTGGAGTCATGAGGAGTGGGGAACTAGTGCATTAGTGTTAAGGCATTAGGATGATATAAATGAAGCATGATTTAATTTAGATGTCATATCACATCATTCCTCCTTCCAATTTACAATCTTGGTATAAGTATATATAAATTTTTAAATATTCATAATATTTTATTATTTTCTAATTTGCATTCCATTAAGTCACTTTTGAGTTATTTTTGTCATTCAGGCTCATTCTATAAATATAAATATATAAATATATATCTTAATATTTAATAAAGTAATATATAAATATGATATTAACATGATGATAAAAACATAGATACACTAGTTTAAATAATTATAAAGTAGTAAAATAGCCTACAACGAATAGCTAACGTCTGCAGGCTGACAACCTACAGCTATTAAAGTTGAGACGAAAACAATGATAAAATATAAGTAGAAAAAAGGTAGTTCAGCTATTTTAATAAATCATAAAGAAATTTGTTTTAATTTCAAAGTAAATGGTAAAAATATAATGAATTATAATGAAAATAATTATGGTGAATAGTAATAAATAATATTAAGCCTTTTAAATATTCTTAAAAAAATCACATTTATTTTTCTTTTTTAAAAAAAATAACAAAACAAAAGAAATAAAACACGATTTGAAAAAATAACGGTTTTTTTCCAACCGCTATAGATAGGTCACAGGCTGACTTGACTTTCGAGATCCTCATCTTTAAAGATTATTATTCTAGTTTCCTTATACAATTCTATATTCATCTGAAGACCTATTATCTAACTACTTTATCTACTTTTATCCCTGAATATAGGCAATAGTTATCTACATTATTTATACCTTATTCTATACCCCTAGGTCTAGCCCCCTCTCTCTTAGCCTCGACATCCCTACTAAACCTTTTTGATTCCTAACTTACTTCCCGTTACTCCTTCTCAACAAAATACTTCTTACACTTTCAATCCATAGCACATATAATGCTTCACTCAGTATATCTTTGACTATAACCTATCACTTACTTAATATTAATACACATTCTCTGCATTCCTACTACACAATAACAGGGCAGCTATTCACACATATTCACAAAATCCGCATTTCACATGTCCTCAACTATTATAATCATAGATATTATAACGATATACATCTTAATATCAAAATTAGTATAAATTACCAGTGCTTGCTTACTAGACTTAAACATGTAATAAGTAACTGTACGATATTATTTATATTTACCAAAACACTAATCGAGCCGTATTTAAAACTATAGCACTAAAGAAATACAAAAAAGAAAATGCAGTAAAGTAAAATCTTTAATAAAAAATTCATAGGATTAATATTAAAAATTTTTAAAGAAGCTAGTGTCCACCTAGAATCTGTAGTAGCTTAGCCCTAGGCCATGAAGGAAATAATAAATACAAATAAAGTTTAAGGTAAGTGCTACAACCTGTAGTCTGTGAAATTATTGCCGAAGGGAAACATAATTTAATTTTTTAATTTATCACTCATATAATGATAAAAAATGTATTAAGACTATAATTTAAATAAAGAACTATAGTACAGATTGCTTTAGATCTAGTTCTAATCATTCAATATACTTGTAAAATATAAAATTATGTTAGCATTGAATATAACACATAAATTAGAGTGCGAAAATTGTATTGCGCAAATAATATTTCTAACGAATTATTTAATCATTATTTCTCAATAAGAGTTACCAACTAAATCCTAATTTAATTTCTAGAAAAATAACATATAATTATTCTATAACCTTATAATAATTAACTAGGATACTTCATTATCCCGGTAAAATAGGCGGGGATGGCTCCCGCCCTGTTCAAGGAAATTTGACTCGAAGATATCTATTGTGAAGGATTAATGGAGATATTTTCGAATAGATACTAGAAAAAAAATAATTATTGAGATTATGAATAATTATTTTTATTACCGATATATTAATATCGATTAATTAATTATCATATATATATTTATATATATATATCAACGATATTTTTTTTATCCTATATCACTAAAAGAATTTTTAGCAATTTTATATTTTCATAAAATATAACATTTTAAAGGGAGTCCGTGTAAACTCTAAATTTTTTGCTCTTCGGCTGTAAGTACCCAATTTTTTCACTATATATATAAATATATATATCTACTATATATAAAAATAAATACTATGTATTACGAAATTTTATTGCTAACTCGTTCTAAACTGTACACATAATAAAAGCTCATACTATTATAATGTTAATTATATATATATATATATAATATATATATAAACTGTTGTAATCAGCTATTTTTTATGACCTATATGTCTTGTAAACACGTTCGTAATTCCTAGTGCAATCATCTAAGTATATATATATAATTATTTTTCTGTGTCTCTAGGAGTCTCATGTAGTCATTAAAATTTGTTTTGGTATTTTAAATCTATATTGTGAAAAATCATAATATAGTAGAGTTATTTTGAGATATCATTTGTCTGAATAACTTACTACCTCTTATCGAAACTATTTTTTCCCGCAAATCTCTGCACCTTTACAAACTTGAAAAAATGATACTCCTACAAAATTGAGGATATTCTAATTTATTAAAACTATAAAAAGTTAGAATAAGATTTTGTAATAATCTGACCGCCTTCACACTATACATCGATGACATATTATGGTCGATTTATTTCAAATACCTGATACTGAGTAACCTTAATAAGCTAAACAAACTCTTATTTTATGGGTTATTTAAATTTCAGAACAAATTGAAAAATTTTTATGTTAATAAACGTATATATATTATTATTTATAATATTATTCAATATACTATTAAAAAATTTTATCACAATATACATTGATGCTTATAATTATTAGCTACTATACCTAAGATGTCAGTTAAACTAGAATAGATTCAAAAAATCGGTAACGATATACAGCTAGCTCATGAAATTTACAGGGACATAGGCCTGGATAAAGTCAAATACATATTATCTTTAACTTACTAATATTGATAATGATTCATTTTACTTCCTTCCAAAGAGGGGAGTTCAATATTTGGAGACTGATCAACTTGTTGAACAAATTTTTCAATAAAAAAATTCGTTTGGCAAATTATTTAAAAAAAAAAAAATTCTTATTGAAAGATCATACAAAGAGAGATTATCTCATACTAGTAAAAAAAGACGTGACTCTGGCAACAGAATAGGTGAGATCGATAGTAATTTGATGTTGATTATTATGTTTGAAAATGTATATCAGTATTTCACATTTACCAAAAAAAATAAATAATAACTAGTCATGTACTAATAAACCGAGTTTTCAATATAAAATTTATATATTCACGACCAAGAATAAGTAAATATCCTTATAGATTTTTACTTTCTCAATTGACTTATTCATCTTTTCATCGTATATTAACATCATCAAATTTTTCTAGGGACTGACGTTGTACGGCAGATACAACTTTTTATCAACTTATTTTCCCGATTATTGAGATTTTTTTATCGTATATAATATTATATTTCTAGCACAATAATAAAAATTTTTTAAAAAAATTTTACAAATAAATTTTATTCTATTTTTGAAATATTTGTGTTCCAATGAAAAAATAATCCCAAACGTACTTGACTATATATGATTCTAAAGACATATTATATCTTATAAGATTTAAAATTATTAATTCATGCAATCATAACTAATATATTGGTTAAAAAATTGTTTTTCAGATCCGCCTCTTTATATTAATTTTCATGCGGTATACGAGAGGATATTAAAACAAAAAAAATATTTCCAATTTTCACATTTACAAAAATCATCACACTATAAAAAATATAGAGTATTGAAGGAAAAGAATAATCGACCAATGTCACAGTTTCATATGCGGGTTAATATATCAAAATTACCCATTTGTTGAACTGCTAACAGTACTTTCACGATAATATCATGATCCAAGTTTTGTATTTATTCCATCAGTTGCACGTCTATTGAGAGTATAAATCATTAGTTCTATTATTGGAGGAAGATATTCTTTCGAGAGACAAATGTGTAAACCTAAAGAATTTTTCAGAAACTATGAAGAGAGATACCCATTATCACTATATATGACTTACTGCACATATTTACGTATACAAAAGAGAAAACAACTGGATATATACTCGAACGTTTTCAGATTAGTTCATCAAAAAAATGCACACAATTTTTTGTGTTTTATGTTCAAAAATTCGGCTCTGAAAAATTTCGTAATATTGTACTATCGTACCATTTTCTATAGTCCTTATGATGGGAGGGTGAATGGGGTCCTATACTGTTATAAACTAACTATATATATGTGTTACCTCTTCTAGTATCTCAACTTTATATAGTTCTAAAACATAAGTATATAATGCTATTTCATTCTTATTCACACAGGCTCGTTTGGATATGTGGATGCTTATCGAGTTAGTGCTCTGACTCAGCGAGGAAGGAGTAGGGTTAACAAGTAGTTCAGTAGAAATCATTTAAAATGAGAGAGAAGAATAGTAAATTGTATGTAAAATAAACGATCAATGAGAAATGTTTTTTAAGTTTATATGCGAAGAAATGATTTCTATCTGTATTTCTTCTTGAGATAATTTATTCCCATGAGTCATGGAGTAAATCATCTAAGGTCCACTCGAGAGAGGCTATATTTAGGGAGCTAATGGTTCATTAAATAGTTATACATTTATTAGAAAATAACAGTCTATAATAATTAACAATCCAATATTGACTGTATATATTAATAACTGTACTAATATTAATGATTAATACGTATATAAAGTAAGAAAACTAATTACATTATATATTTATTTTAATCTTATATATTATATATCTCATTATATATATATAGAGTACATATACGCCTAATAATTTTTTATACTTTAATTATTTTGATATATATTATATATATTATTATATATATATGATATATATAAATTTTATATATATAATATATAAATAAATATATAGATAATACCTAATTTAGTTAGTATTATTATATATATAATTTATATAATTACTTTATTAGCTAAATATTTTTACTAAATTGCTTAATTATTCAATTATTACCTATATTCAATATTAACCATGTATCTTGCAAGTAAGAAACTTATATTTTCATATATATTATACTATATATCGTTAGTATATTAATAGTTAATTGAATTATTTTTAGTTGAAGCTTTTATATATATAATAATAATTATATCAATATATACTTATATTTTATTAATTAATAATATTAATATAATAAATACTATATGATTATATATTTATTAATATTGATTTATATACCACTATGATTAAGAATTAAACTTTTTAATAATGTACACTATAAATAAAATATAATATAATATTCAACTATAGTATATAGTAGTAGACATGATGAGTTTAAGAATACGGAAACAAACTGTCATGCTGAATTAATTTTTTGACTATAAATTATCCTAAATTATTATACACTCACTACACTTAATTTATATAATTAACTAATATATGATAGTTTAAAATACTATTATATATACATATATATTGACATATAATATATATAAAAGTAAATATCAGCATACCTAATTAAATGATAAATTATCTAATCAAAATCATATCATCAACGTTTATCTTATATAAACCTATTAAAATCAATTATATGTATATTAATTACTATTATATATTAGCTATATATAATTTTATATATATTAATAACTTATTACCAATTAACATCATTAATATATATATATATATACCTATTATTAATATATATACGCATATAATAAAATCAGTTTATAATGATAATAATATTAGGTATATTATAATCATTAATTAATTAATAATTAGTTATTTACATTTTATTTTATGTGTATGATTATTAGCTCACTTATATATATAATATAAATAATCAATTATATCTATATATATCACACATATAGAAAATATAATTATCATAAAAAAAAATAACTGGGCTAGGTATTCGTTAACGCCCCCTTATCTATTAAAGATATTTCTTTATCGATAATAAGATTCGTATTTTTTCATTTATAATTCTATTATATATACAATGTCGATTTTAATATTAATTATATTTTTAAACTCATTTTTTGACAATATTATGTATAGTTAAGTCTGAGGTCTATTTGATCACCATTATTATATTTTTTTAATCGCTATATTCTGAATTTTTGAAATATCGTTTAAATAGTTTAAATTATAATATTCGATGAAAAAAAATTATCATATTACAAATTTAATTTAAAATTTTAATTTAAAAGCCACTGAGATATAGAAAAATAAAAGTACCTCATATAATAATGAAAACTTCATTAACCCACACATTTATTCTATCACTTTTTTAAATTAAATATTCATCTTTGTTATATTGCTCACTTCTATTCTCCATCATTTTCTCTAGGCTCCAATTTAATAAAGACTACACTAGCTATTCTCTTCCTTTTCTTTTTCTTATATTATAACTATTCCCAGTTGTTTGACACGAGGCTATCAGTCCTCTTTATTTTGCATTCACGTTGCGTTATGAACACCAACAGTTCTGATAATATCTCGCATAATGATTTTTGAAATCTCCTTCGTTTTAGGACTCGCATTCTGAGAATTTTGCAACAAAGATTTATGAGAATTGTTGCAATCTTTGTGTATTATTAATGATATGTATAATTACAATCTGTATTTATGAAGTTTCCTGTTCGAGAGGACTATCTTTAAAAAAAAAGTAAAAAATATCATAGTGTAACTAATATGTTACTATATTAAATTTATAAATATTACTCATCGAGAGCATCTCAGATTTATACTTCTCAAATTTATAGTGTGGATACTATTTTTAATAATTTTGTATAGTGTTTTATATAAAAAAGTGATATAAATATACGTAAACAGTTTACTAGATGCGATAGCTTATATTTTTTAAAAAAAAATACTCATCAAATGAAAATTAAGATATTTCCAAAAAATTATCAATAAAAAAATATCGATATTATTATATTACGAAAATTTAAGAAAATATTCTGCAAAACAAATCCTAATTGCCAACCGAGATGCTCTCTATGGAGCATACTAATTTTAATAATTAAAGAATAGTTATCTTAGTTTTCGTTTTTTACATATTAAAGCCTTTAATATTAACATTCACTATTTTATCACCTAAATTGAAATATATATTTATATATTATTAATTAAATGACCTTAGTCACCTAAGTATATGTCTAATGAGCAAAAGCCTTCAAATATAAACTTCACGTTTGTTTTCTATTTTAATTCTACGAAACTTGTCGAAACTAGATGCGATAGCTTATAACTAAATAATGCATAGCTTATATCTAAAATTTTAAAAATATATTATAAATTCTATAATACTTTAATATATATATATATATATATTTATAATGTTTATAAATAATATATACATCATATTATTTAATAATTATCGATACATTAAAAATATGATATGTTATATTTAGTCGATTCTGAACTTTAAGTTCTTTAGTCAATTTTTAAATCAAAAGACCCAAAGGATATATTAAAACTTTTTTCTTTTAACTTCTCCTCCGGTGTCATAGGTCAGGGTTCCACACGGAACCAACAAGAGTTGGAGAGCTCAAATCAATAAATCGTTAAATCACAAGTCAAAATTAACCGATAAACGACGAATGAAAATCTTTAAGCTATTGGAAGTAGGGAAAAGCAAGAAGAATGTGGGCTTTAGATTTTACCAGTAGTGCACATATAAGATTGAGGATGGCGGTTAAGCCTCGGGTCAGAAAGCTAGACAGAGAGGTTCCAATTAATAATTAGGAATGTTTTTAATAACTAGATCTACGAGTCACGAGCTCTCCTCAAGGAAGAAAGTAAGCCGCTACCGTGGCTCAAACGGTAGAACGACGGAGTCGCATGGCAAGGTTGCGGGTTCGAATCCTAGTTTGGATCCTAGGTAGAAATTACCTAGAGAAGTTCCCCTCCTTGGATAGGGCTATGCCCGGGAGGTGTGAACTTTAATAATAATAATAAAAAAGCTATTAGAGAGTTTGGCAGAACATTGTCTATTGTATTAGCAAAAGTACAAACAGAACAAAGCAGAAGTAGTTCAATAAAACGGAAAAGATTGGAGAGAGCCGATGTGAGTAGAAGAAATTCGATGTAGATTCAAGGACGAGCAAGACCCAAGAAGCTCTTCTATAGACGCCTAAAAATATCTAATTTCTTATAAACTTATTAATGAGATATATAAAGTGATTCCCTCTAGAAGGATAACGAGAAATGGAAATGCCAAGAATATTATTATGAAAAGAAGAAGGCCTGATCTGTGTTATCGCAATATACTTATTTATTTAGGATTGAGCATACAATTTGATTTTGATTAATAGCATGTAATCCTTGTTACCACAATTTTAGTCTAATTGTCGAAAAAATTTTTTAGAAGTTGATACGAAACAGACGTCAACTCTATTATAGAAGTTTAAATTTGTTTTTATTTAAAACAGATTAAACAACTAAGTATATTGACGTAGTAATTCAGTTTTTCAGATATTTAAAACAGCCATGTTTTCTATTACCCAATTAGAAGTGTAGGGAAGCAAGATGTCAGCCTCATTCCAAAGTAATCTTCCATTTAAAAACAGCCGATATTTGATGAACAGCAAGGAATTGTATAGATAAACTTACTATCCTGCTACCAACTATTTAATCTCCTAAAAAACAGCATGAGTTTGCCTTTATATTTGTATTTAGTTGGAAGAATGGGCATCAATGGAAACACATATCTATTTAAAAATATTTGGAGTTTAATCACGGATATGCCTGAACTATAATGAAGAACAATATAGCACCATATTAAATATTACCATCTTAAGTTATATCATTGGATAAAGAATTATAAAATGATGAAGGTATAATGAAGAATGAAATTTTCAGCGTAAGGTATGAGAATTGATGAAGTGACAGAAAGAGAATCCTTCTGATGAAAAAAAAAAAAAAATTGAATATTGGAAAGAAAATAAAAATTTTGGAAAAAAATTGGACACCAGAACATGCAGACAACACTCTACTAAGTTAATGCACCCTTAAAGGTTGTGAAAGGTTAATGCAACAAGCGAATTTTTTTGCCAGTAATGTTTAAATTTTTTATTCTTTTAAAACAGAACGAGTATCACAACATAATGCGTAATGATTGATAACGCACAGGCAGGATATATAAAAACAGAAAATATTGAAATTTCAATTATATATTCAAATAAACATTTAATATTTAAGTAATAGCAAAAACAGCTAATATCAAAAAACAATTAATAAGAATCTCTCTTCTGACTTCTTAGTATGTCCGAGAAAAATTTAGATATTGACGAAATATTATATACATTTAAACACTATTTGATTTAAGTAAGTCGAATATTATTATTTATTCCTATATACTATAGTTAAAATAACTCAATAAATTTTAATGATATGAAACAATAATTTTATCAAAATATTTAATTATAGGAAAAATTTACGTTCTTTAAGAGTATTCTAAAATTTTAACTATATATTATTTAAAATTTATATAAAATATAAGTGAAAAAAAAGTTCAGTATTAAATTTTAATAAGTTAAAAATTTATTTATTAAAAACTAACATTAAACCACAAAATTAATGAAATATTCTTATAGTTACTATAATGAGGGTAAATTATTTATAGAAAATATTCATTTAAAATATAAATAATAATCATCATTGTTTTAAGACGTTCATTTAAACACCTTTGTAAAACCATAATAAATATTCATAATGTTAAGATTATAAATTTAATATCAATAAACACATCTATGTGTGTTTTTTACAAAATAGCTGAAAATACCGTTAAAACTCAATCTTTAAATTTGCCAAATAATTTTTATTATATGTTGAAATTTAGAAAATTGTATGTGTGTGTGTGTGACTATTATGAAAGAAAAAATCTTCGACTTTTAAGAAGGTTCTAAATTTGTCACATGCCGTGAACATTTAATCAACTCTGTACTAGCAATTGTTAGAAGGTAAAATTTTTCTATTGAAACATGTTTCACAACAATAGTATTTTATAAAACAATTATTGAATAATTCCATTAAAAAAAACCAAACGCCATTTTAAGACCCTTGAACTATAATAAATTCACTTTTCTGCTTTTTGAAATAGCATTGTAAAATGAAACATTTATTTTTTCAAATCCTGAAAATACCTTTGTAAAAACTTCAATTTAAGATTTACCAACATAGTTTCAAATGTTGAAATTTAGGAAAAATCGTACTTTTAAGTTCTAAATTTTAATGTGAAATTTAAGAAAAAGCGTTAATTTTAGATGAGAAGTTTAAAATTTTTTATTAAAACAGTTTTCCACAACTAATGAAATATTTGTATGTAGTGCGTATGTGATGTTATCCTTGGTTATTCTAATAGTGTTATTATTCATGGGAACAAGATCAAATAATTAGTAACCCAATACATATAACTGAATATACAACGTACAAATTAAACACAACCTACAACACACACACTTATAATAAATTCACTTTCAGCTTTTTGAAATTGCATAACATGAAAAACTATAAATGGGTGTTGCCATTTTATCTGAGAAGTTTCCATTAATAAAACTCAATTTAATCTCTTAGACAATAAATATTATCTAAATGTTAACAAATTATTAGATGAAAAAATCTTATATTATTTAAAGAGTTCTTATATAATTTGTAATGTTATTAAAAATTAAGAAAAAATGTAACATACTCACGTAAAAGAATTTTAGTAGATTAATTTTTTTTTACAACTTGGATTTATCACATAACATAAATGATAAATATTCGTATTATCTAAAATACAAACTAGAAATAAATTAAAATGGTAACAAAGAAACCTAACCACCTTTAATTAACATTCAATGCTTTTCTGCTTTTTAAATTAGCATATCAATAGAGAAAACACTAATATATTTTTTCAATAATAGACTGACAAAATGAAAAACTCATAATTTATATAAATAATTTAGCAAATAATTTCAAATAGTTGAAATTAAGAAACATCGTATAATAAGAATTTCTAAATTTGTAATGTAAATAAATTTAAGAATAAAAATTTAAGTACTAGCATTTATACATTCTCTATACGTGGAATAAACAGATGTTCATAAGTAATTACATAGAATTATTTTATATAAAAACAAAAATGCGAAACCAAATTGCATTTTTAAAAATTTGCTTAAAGTTACAATCCTCCTAACTATATATAATATGTACAAGTGAAAATTCTCATTTTTCGTGCTTTTTTTTGAAATTTGCATGTTAATAAATCAGGAGCACATTGTATTTTTTCAAATGCTGAAAATACCGTTAAAAAAACAATTTTTTAAGAATTACCAAATATTTTCAAATGTAGAAATTTTAGGAAAAGTCGTACTTTTTAGAGTTCTAAATCTGTTTCAAATAAAGTGAAAATCATAAGTATACAATAGATAAAGTTTGAAGTTACAATTTTTTTTTTTATTAAAAAAACAGAGTTCACAGCACTTAATGAAAATAATGTTTTCGGTGGGTGTTAAGTTCTCCGTGTATATGATAAAAATATCCACAAATATATTGAAGTAGTAAACTGTTAAATTTAAAAAATAGAGGACGGGTTATGCACAAGAATATGATAAGGTAAGCCGGTTCATGAGAGAAAACGAGGATTAATAACATTTCTCTTTTCTATGCTAATGATTATTTATAGGTAGTAAGAGCAGAATTGTCGTTCAAAGGCTGCATAACACATTATTTTTTTCAAATGCTCTCTATACTAACTATATGCATTACCCGTTAAAAATGAATTCTAATGTTTATTTGTATCTACTCTACATAGTCTTCCTTAGATAATGATGAATGTAGAACGTAAAAATTATTAAAACTGAGAATCAACTAGGGTGGATATCTGAGAAGATTCAATACCCATTTCAATGTGAAGAAAAATGTTATATTACCTGAGATAAAGTAAAAACAAGGTTTAAGAACTAGACGGTATATACACAAGGTTTTCTGAAAAATTCACAGTATTAAAACAAACACTTGAATTTCTTAGGCCCACAAGCGCGGCGTGAAGGCTTACCAAAACAAAATTGTTGCCATAAGAAAGGTTTTATTCTGATAATTTATATATTGTTTCTCTCTAGATGAGCAAATTAAGGTTCATAATTTTCTTCAATTAATAATGAGCTTATATTTTAAAGAAATTGCATTCCTGCGAGCAAATTCATACTAAAATTTT
>JABUQX010068534.1:7500-40000 GCA_015478945.1 Trachelipus rathkii | reverse complement strand
CCACTCACCCTAGACACTTACATTTACCCATAGACACTTACAATCACCCATAGACACTTGTTAATACCACACACACACACACACTCACATAATACACACTAATACACTTATACGCCCTACACATCTTTGATACACCGATCATGATGTTCATCTTTGATGCTCAACTTTGATGATGCCATCTTTGAAGGTTCAACATATTATTGATGACTTATCTTTGATGACGTCATCTTAAGCATTCATCTTTGATGCTCAGATATTAGGGTTCATTACATTTTGATGATCAGTACATTTGATGGTTCCCAATCACCGTAAGAAGATCTAGGATTTCTATTATTTCTATGAGTATTAGAGCAATGCCAGTGAGCCAGGTGAGTGGCCAGGTAGTGCCAGTGAGTCCAATGAGTCCAATGCAGTGCCAATGAGTGCCACATAGCTGCCAAGTGAGTTGCCAGAGTGCCAAGTGAGTGCACATAGTGCCAACTGAGTGGCCACTTTTTTCAACCCTTTGCTAGCCTCCCCTGAGCCTAGAATAGCCCTAAGATGGGTGTCTACCCCTAGGTATAAGGTATGAGGATCGATGGTGTAAATTACAATCTGCTAGAATGCTTCCTTTACTATGATTAGTACTTTTATCCACTTATAAGCACTCCCCGCCCAACCCCCCCCCCTACATCGGCATAGACACTTACACTAGCCATATACACTTACACTCACACGCACAGGTACACTTACACTCACACACTCGAAGTTCAATTTTGTTGCCTCATCTTTGTGACTCTCTTTATTGAAGTCTCTTTGATACCACCTATAATTGATGATTCATCTTCATGGACTCAATCTTTTTGTCTACCTCTAGATTCATAAAGCTGCCCACCAGCGCGCAGCATGATCCCACCCGCGCGAAGCCCACGACCCCCGCACCCGCAGGTGCGTTCCCGCCCGTCGCGCCCTCCGCGCTGCGCCCGCAGGCGCCATATCCCCGCGTATCGCCCGCCGCGTGCGCCCGCAGGCGCAATATTCCGGCACAATGAAAAATATATATATATACTATGATCATTCATTTTTATTTCATACTTAAACACTTTTTATTAAAAACATTTTCGCAACCCTAAAACTGTAACTCATTCACCGACATCTTTTAATTTTACTAATACTTTTTAATTTATAAAATTTTTAAAAAAAGTATGTAAGAAGAAAAAAACCAGAGGTCTGATATATAAACCTTATTTTGACTAAACTGACGAAATATTTTATAAAAACATTATTCATTACATACCTAAAGCAGGAAATCAGTAAATCAATAGAGGTGTACCTAACACCTAAGGGATTAGTATGTTTTTGTTCTGCTTTACTGCTTTTACTGCTTTAAACTCATGTTTTACTGCTTTACTCAATGTTTTAACTGCTTAACTCACATATTATTAACATTCATACTTAAAGCAGTAAATCAGTAAAATCAATAGAGTGTTAACCTTACACCTAAGGATTAGTATGCATTTTACTGCTTGACTGCTTTAACTCATGTGTTTACTGCTTAAACTCATATGTTTTACTGCTTAACTCACATATTTATAAACATTACATACCTAAAACAGTTAAATCAGTAAATCAATGGAGGTGTTAACTACACCTAAGGGGATAGTATGCTTTTGTTTTACTGCTTTTACTGCTTTAACTCATGTTTTACTGCTTTAACTCATTATTTCTTTACTCTTTAACTCACATATTTATTAACATTACTTACCTTAAAGCAGTAAATCAGTAAATAAGAGTGTTACCTAACACCTAAGATATTAGTATTGTTTACGCTTTACTGCTTTAAACTCATGTTTTACTGCCTTTAACCATATGTTTTACTGCTTTAACTCAATATTTATAAAATTACATACCTTAAACCAGTAAATCAGTTAAAATCAATAGATTACATAGCAACAAAGGATTAGTATGCTTTTGTTTATGCTTTACTGCTTTACTCATGTTTTACTGCTTTAAACTCATATGTTTTACTGCTTTAACTCATGTTTTACTGCTTTAACTCATAGTTTTAACTGCTTAACTCGTAGTTTTTACGCTTTAAACTTCATCATTATTTACTGCTTAACTCATATATTTATTAACATTATGTTTTATTTTGTTTAATACTTTTTATTTAATTTTATTATATTTTTATTTTATTTTATATTTATTATTATTTTTACTTATTTATTATTATTTTTATAATCTTTATTTATTTTTATTTTATATACTTAGTGTTATTTACTCATGCCTATTGTTATTATTCTAGAACACACATACGCACACACACACACACAACACACACACACACAACACACATACAACACACTTCACTATGACACTTATACACACATTCACTATGACACTACATCCCATAGACACTACATTTACACTTATACACACGCGGACACACTAACACTTATACAAACATTCACTATTGACACTTATACACACATTTCACTATGACACTACATTTACCCATAGACACTTACATTTACATTTACACTTACAACACATACACACCACAACACTCCACACCAGATTTAAACACTCACACACATATTGTACTACACACGCAGATTTACTTACCCTCACACAGATTTACTACTCACACACAGAATTACTTACACTCACACAGATTTACTTCACTCACACACAGATTATCTTACACACCACAGATACTTACACACCACAGAATTACTACAACTCACACACAGATTACTTACAACAAAACACACACACACACACACACACACACACCACACCCACACACACACACACGCACACTCACTTACACATATAACGTTATTAATTTATTTAAAAACATTTTATGTTTAATTAAACACGTACATTATATTACTCATTCAATTAACCTAAAATTATTTCAAAGTTTCTTAAACTTCTATAATAAATCAATCATTATCTTTGAACAAGAATTTATTAAACTGTTAGTACAGCTACTTTAAATTTTAAAACTATCATCTTCTAAAATTACTTAATCAACGTTTTTGTCGCATCAGTAAAAACATATATTTTACGTACCTAAAGCAATAAAAGTAATAAATCAGTAAGGTCAGCCCTTAGCACCCCTCTACACCAAGCTATGCCACGTTTGTTCTAGACTTTACTGCTTTACATCATCTTAGCCATGTAATAAGGATAAAAATAACAAAATAAAGTTCTTCTTACTAACAAACAGGTTATTTATTAAAATCATTCTAAGTTTCAGCTCAATTATGAAAGATTCCACGTACAGTTATTGTATACGCGCTTGTTAACTAAAAAATATTTCAAAGTTTTTTAAAATAATTCGGATTTTCTTTTATTATTATTATATTTACATTGACAATCCAACACGAGAAAACACAACAACCCGCACTCCTTACAAATACGAAAACTGACCCTCTCTGTAAAATGTGTTGAAATAACTACCTTAGCCCTAAATTTAGGATAATCCTTTTGTATCCCGGGGTTTAGGCCTATTACCAGGTCAAAATATATTTTCAAACTGACCTTTTCTGTAAAATGGCAATAACTACGTTAGGCCTACATAAACTAGTGAATTAATTATTATCTGTTCTAGTGAAATTAATAATTATCCTCAATTGTAAAGATTTATTATAAACTATGATATACACTTAGTTAAAAATAAAACACTTTAATACAAATCAGATAACTGGTGCACCGCTTAACATATAAATGACATTGTTTTAAAATGAGTTGGGTCTAAAAGATAATAAAACACACCTGCCTCAAATACAAGTTTAAAGAACAAAGTTAAATTTCAAAAAGACGATAAAATAATTACGGACCAATCACAACGAGTCATATAGAGATAAGATTCTCCGACCAATCCACAAGTAAGGAAAAAACATTCCTTCTTACCCTGCCTTAAAGGATCTTACCTATCAGCATGTTTCAGTTTGAATATATTTATTAAAAATAATAATTAATAACAATTAATCCTGTCTATACTGGAATTACCTTTTACCTTGTATTAGCTTAAATCCACATGGGATACAAAAAGGCTATCCTAAATTTAGGCCGAAATTTAGGAACGTAGTTATTGCACCACATTTAACAGAAAGTCAGTTTGAAATATATTTTGACCTGGTAATAGCCTAAATCGCCCGGGCTCAAAAAAGGCTTATCCTAAATTTGGGCCTAAAGTAGTTATTTCAACACATTTTACAGAGAGAGGTCATTTCGTATCTGTAAGGAGTGCGTTTGTAGTTTTCTCGTTTTGGATTGTCAATGTACATAATAATAATAAGAAAATCCGAATTATTTAAAAAAACTTTGAAATATTTATAGTTAACATCGAGCGATATAAATGTTAGTAATAATTGTTATTTTTAAATAAAACTGAGAATGATTTTAATAAAATACATGTTTATGCTAGCAAAGAAGAACTATTTTTTTATTTTTATACTTATTACATGAAAGAAGATGTAAAGCAGTAAGTCAATAGAACAAAACGCTGGGCATAGCTTGGTGTAGAGTGCTAAGGGCTGACCTTACTGATTTACTGATTATTGCTTTAAGGTACGTAAATATATGTTTTTAAATAAAAATTCATAAAATTAGTAAAAGTTATTTAAAACTTGATAGTTATAAAATTTATAAAAAAGTATTAACAGTTAATAATAAATCTTTGTTCAAAGATAATGATTATTTATTATAGAAGTTTTAAGAAACTTTGAAATAATTTAAGTTATATTTGAATGAGTAATATAAATGTACATGTTTAATTAAAACAAAATGCTTTTTAATAAATATACTTATATGCTTAAGTGAGTTGTGCGGTGTGCGGTTGGGTGTGTGTGTGTGTAAGTAAATCTGTGTGTGAGTTGAAAGTAAATCGTGAGTGTAAGTAAAATCTGTGTGTGTAAGTAAATCTGTTGTGAGTGTAAGTAACTGTGTGAGTGTAAAGTAATCTGCTTTGAGGTAAAAGTAAATCTGTGTAGTTGCTAAGTAAATCCTGCGTGCTGTAATTAAATCTGTGTGGAGTGTAAGTAAATCCTGTGTGTGAGTGTGTGTGTGTGTGTGTGAAGTAAATGTAATGTAAGCTGTCTATGAGTGTGTGTATAAGTGTCATAAGGAATGTGTGTATAAGTGTCATGTGAAGTGGTATTAAGTTAAGTGTTCCCGTGTGTATAAGGAAATGTAAAGTCTAATGGTAAATGTAAGTTCATAGTAATGTGTGTATAAGCAGTGTAGAGGAATGTGATATAAGTTTGTAATTGAATTGGTGTTGTTCTAAATAATAACAATAGGCCTGAAGTAAATAACCACTAAGTATAATATAAAAATAAAAATAAAAATAATAAAAATAATAATAAAAATAAATAAAAAAATAATAAAATAAATAAAAAAATAAATAAAAATAATAATAAAATAAATAAAAAGTATTAAAACAAAATAAAAAAACATAATGTTAATAAATATATGAGTTTAAAGCAGTAAAACATTGAAGTAAAGCAGTAAAACATATGAGTAAAGCAGTAAACATAGTTAAAGCAGTAAAACAAGAAGTTAAATCAAAAGCAGTAAACAAAAGCAACTAATCCCCCCTTGGGTTAGGTCACACCTTCTTATTGATACTGATTTACTGCTTTAGTATGTAATGTTAATAAATATATGAGTTAAAGCAGTAAAACATATGAGTTAAAGCAGTAAAACATGAGTTAAAGCAGTAAAACGTACGAGTTAAAGCAGTAAACCAGTTAAAGCAGTAAAGCAGTAAAACAAAAGCAAACTAATCCCTTTGGTTTTTAACACCTCTATTATTTACTGATTTTACTGCTTTAAGTTTTGTAATAAATAGAGTTAAAGCAGTAAAAACATATGAGTTAAGCAGTAAAACATGAGTTAAAGCAGTAAAGCAGTAAAAACAAAAGCATACTAATCCCCTAGGTTTTAGGTAACACCTCTATTGTTACTTATTTACTGCTAAAGGTATGTATGTTAATAAATATGTGATAAAGCAGTAAAACATATAGTTAAAGCAGTAAAACATGAGTTTAAAGCAGTTAAGCAGTAAAACAAAAGCATACTAATCCCTTAGATGTTAGTAACACCTCTATTGATTACTGATTTCTGCTTAAGGTATGTAATGTTAATAAATATTAGTTAAAGCAGTAAAACTATGAGTTAAAGCAGTAAAAACATATGAGTTTAAAGCAGTAAAGCAGTAAAACAAAAGCCATTACTAATCCCTTAGGTGTTAGGTACACCTCTATTGTATTACGATTTCCTGCTTAAGTAAGTAATTGAAAATGTTTTTAATAAAATTTCGTACAGTTGTAGTAAAAGAAAATGTTTATATATCAGACCCTTTGGTTTTTTTTCTTCTTACATACAATTTTGAAAAATTTATAAATAAAAATATTAAGTAAAAATATAAAAAAATATTGTAATGAGTTACAGTTTAGGTTCGCGAAAATGTTTTTAATAAAATGTTTAAGTATGAAAAAAAAATGAATGACTCATAGTATATAATTATAATAATATAATATATATATATATTATATAATATATATATATAATATATTATATATATATAATATATATATAATATATAATATATATTATATATATATATATATATATATTATTATATATATATATTATATAATATATAAATATATATATATATATATATATTATAATATATATATATTTCATTCGTGCGGGAATATGGCGCCTGCGGGCGCACGCGCGGCGATACGCGGATATGCGCCTGCGGGTGCGCGCGGCGGCGGTTACGCGGCGGGTCGCACCTGCGGGTGCGGGTCGTGGGCCTTCGCGCGTGGATTCATGCTGCAGCCGGTTGGCAGCTTAGATCTGAGGTAGACAAAAGATGATCATCAAGAGAATCATCATATAGGGGTATCAAAATGACTCATCAAAGATGAGCAACAAAATTGAACTGTCGAGTGTGTGAGTGTAAGTGTTAATGTAAGTGTCTACGTGTGAGTGTATATGGGCTAGTGTAAGCGTCTATGCCGAAATGTTGATAAGTGCTATAAAAAATACTAACTCATAGTAAGAAGCATTCTAGCAGATTGTAATATACACCACCATCGAATCCTCATACCTTATTACCTAGGGGTAGACACCCATATAGGGGCTATCGGGACTCAGGGGAGGCTAGAAAAGGGTTGAAAAAAGTGTCACTCAGTTGGCACTATGTGCCACTCACTTGGCACATGTGGCACTCACTTTTCACTATGTGGCACTCATTGGCACTCAATTGGCACTCATGGCACTCACTTTGCACTCATTGCCACTCACCTGGCACTCATCTAATACTCATTTAGAACACTAATAGAACCATCCCTAGATAACTTCTTACGGTGCATTGGGAACCATCAAAAGTACTGAATACTATCAAAATGTACTGAACCCTCTAATAAATCTGAGTCATCAAAGATGAATCGCTAAAGATGACGTCATCAAAGATGAATCATCAATAATGCTGAACCTTTAAAAGATGGCATCATCAAAGTTGAGCCATCAAAATAACCGATACAGATAGTGTCATCAAAGATGTGTTAAGGGCGTATAGTGTCATAGTGTGTATGATGTGAGTGGTGTGTGGTGTATCAAGTGTCTATGGTGGAGTGTAAGTGCTAGCAAATGTTGTAGATGTTCTATGGTTGAGTGTAAGTTGTGTATAATGTCATAGTGAATGTGTGTTAAGTCATAGTTTTGTGTGTATAATACATAGTGTGTATAATCCAGTGTCATATTGTAGTCTTATGGAAAGTAAGTTGCTATGGTAAATGTAAGTGTCTATGGTGAGTGCAGTGCGTGTATAAGTGATCATAGTGGAATGTGTGTATAATGACATAGTGTGTTATAAGTGTCATAGTGTAAGTGTCTATGGATGTGTGCTAACGTGTGTGTGTGTGCGCGCGTGCGCGTGTGTAAATGTGACCGAAAATATCAAGTCAAAACATCAAAAAATAGGCTAAGCCCCTAAAGGGTGAAAAAATAGGGGGGCCAAAAAATTGACCCATGGAAGACCAAAGGTTGGTCGAAAAATTAGGGTTCCAAAAAAATTAGGGTCTCAAAAAATTAGGGTTCTCAAAAATAGTTCTCAAAAAAATAGGTTCTCAAAAAATGGGGCTAACCCCGTAAAGGCGGCCAAAAAGGGGAATTCCACTTACGTACAAACGTTGCTTACGCAAACCGTTGGCCGCCCTTTCTTCGAAAGGGCGCCAAAAAGGTCAAGGTCAGTAAAAAATTTGGGCCAAAAAAAGGTCAAGGTCAAAAAAGGTCAAGGGCAGGTAAAAATCGGGTGGCCCAAAAATGGACCGTAGTCCAAAATCCATCTTATACTACTGGTCTCTATCTCCCTTTTGTCGACATTAATAATGGACTATCAATCCTGGTGTCAGATGGCTTAAGAATTAGGCCTAAAAGGCAAAGAGTCTCTCGAATTTATCAAAGAGAGATAGAAAGCTTACAAAGATGAGAAGGTTGCTGAAGCAGAAAGGAAGAAAGAGGAAGCTCAACTCAAGAAAGAAGAGAGGATTGCTGAATTAGAAAGAGCTGAAAGGAATGCTCAACTCAAGAAAGAGGAAGCTGAAAGGAATGATCAACTCAAGAGAGAGGATGCTCAACTCCAGAAAGATGAAGACGATAGGAAAGCTGCATTATTAAATAAACAAATCGAAGAAGCCGAACGCACATGAAACTTCGAATTAGAACGAATACGACTGTCCAATCAATCTCAATCGTCCATACATTTAAACAATGTATCCTCATCAACCAACGTTAAGGTACCGAATATGGCCCCTTTCGTTGAATCAAGGGACGAAGTGGACACACTACAGATCCATTTCAACAACTGATGAGAAAGTTGGTTTCAAAATATGATTGACGTTGCATTATATGAATTCTCTTCTCCTACAGGGGGAATAAGACGTTGATAACACGTTTGTATATATATATATATATATATATATATATAATATATATAATATATATATAAATTATATATATATATATAAGTAATTAAGGTTGTATATATAAAATATATATTATATATATATATATATATATATAGATGTCATATATATATAGTATATATATATATAATATATAATATAAATATATATATATTATAATATAAGTAGTATATATATAATTATATATATATATATATAATATATATATATATATATATATATATTTATATATTAATATATATATATATTCAAACATAAGATATATTTTATATATAATATATATATATATATATATAATATATATTATATATAATATATATATATATATATATATATATATATATATATTCAAACTAAGATTATTTTATTCACACGAGATAATAGAATCCACTGATAAAAATTGGAATCAAACTTGATGCCAACTGAAACTGAGTGATGTTTAGTGGTGTAGATGAAAAATAGTTCCCTTTGGTAAATTCAGATTCTTGCTTTGATTTGTTTTAATTTTAATTCCTCAGAGTTTCTTTTCATGATTTCGACGTTTCTGTTTACGCATTCCAGAAGGAAAACAATTATCGCAGCCATGCATCCTGTAAAACAAAAGAGAAAAAGATTCAATTTTTGATAACTCGTAGAAAATAAATCGAAGAAAAATTATTGTGTTTTACTCCGCTACCAAATTTATTAGTAATATTTTATGTAAATTTAAAAGAGATTTAAAATATGTACTTGATACTTTTGCTTGTTTCTTTTTAAACACAACCAACACTGGATCTCATATTTTTTTGGGCTAGGCATTGCTTTAGTAAAAAGACTCATCACTCAGATTGTAAATTAAAAGAAAAGAAGATTCAGTAGCCGGTTACTTCAATGAACATTAAAATTTGTAACTTAAGAAACATTTTGTAACTCATTATATTTTGAGGGAAGATGTATATAAACCTGTATGATTACGTATCACTTAATAATTATTAACAGGAAAGTAATTAACAATTATTTAGAAAAAAAATTTGAATTCTTAGAATTCTAGAACAGCATTTAAATATGGCAAGGTACTTTGTGTTAAAAATAATTATTACTGAACATTAACAATTAAATAAATATTAAATATTAACATTAAAAAATAAATTTAGGTAAAAAAATAAAAACAATTAAAGCAAAGTTCATTTTAGGTTTTCAATATTTGTATTAGCATGTATTATGTAAAATAAAATGAATATATATTCCAAGGTTTAAATGTAAAAGAAAATTTTGATCAACTAACCCAAAAATAAGATTCCAAAAATTCCTAAAAAATCCTTTATTTCTAATTGTCTTAATGAGCTTCGGGGTTTCCGTTTTTCAGATAAGCAATGCCAAACTCTTGGATTGAAACCTTTATAATACATGTAGTTCCAGATTCCGCTTTCCTTTATTCTCTTTATTCTTCATTATATATATATATTATATAATATATTATATATAATATATATATATATATATATATATATATATATATATATATATATATATATATATATATATAATTATATATATATATATATATATATATATATATATATATTAGGTTTTAATCTTTAAGCAGTGTAGACTTGTTTAAAAGTGCACACTGTTGAAAGTTTATCTTTATTTTATTTAACGTTATTATTATGTTGTGCTGTGTTTAGTGAAAGTGTGTGTGTTTTTCAAATCGTGTATTGTTTTAATTGAAAGTTTTATAAATTTGTATCACTCGGTAATCATTTATTCGTTTCGACGAAATTCTGCGTTCGGCGTTTTAAAAGATAAGTTTTAGTTTTTAATTTTTTTATTTTTTTTTAGTTGTAGGCTTTAACAAAATTTAATACTGCTTATCCGAGTGGGGTAAAATTGAATAGGTTTAAGCTTTATTTTTTATTGTATAGTAATTGAATTTTAATTAATTTTAGTATTTAAATTTTTTAAGTTAGGATTAGTTTATTTCATTTTATTTACGGATCTCTCCTTTTGTTTAGTTGTTTGTCTTTGTTTCATTTTGTGCGTGTGCGGTGTGCGTGTGCGTGTGCTTGTGTGCGTTGTGCGGTGTGGTGTGCGTGTGCGTGTGCGTGGGCGTGTGCGTGGGCGTGGGCGTGTGCGTGTGCGTGTGCGTGTGCGTGTGTGGTTGTGTGTGTTGAGTGTGTGTGAGTGTGAGAGATGGCGGATTTGCGTAGGCACTGGCTTTCTATTGACTTTACCAACATCCGCGGCTTATACTCTAACTTTGCTTCTGTGGAATATCACCACTCTAACTCTAACCCTAGGAATTTGCTCTTGTCTGAGACTCAGATGGCTAAGAATTCATCCTCTAACTCGTTTAATGTATACCAACTTAGAACTTTTTTCATAATTTCCGTCTGAAGGGTGAAGCGTGTGCCTATGTAAACATTAAAACTCCTGTAACACGTTTCATGAATCTGGAATCTCCTAACTTCGATGTTTTGTGGGCCAAAATCTTTCTTCCTTCTACTACAATAATCTTGTGCTTCTGCTACTGTTCTCCTAACAGAACAGGATTTTCACTCTTTCTTTGAGTATCTTACTACTTCCTCACGAGATGTTATATCTTCTCATCCAAATACTGAGGTCCTTTACTTAGGGGATTTCAATGTATCACAACACTGAATTGGTTGGGGTCCTCTCTATTGATTTAGGTGGGAGGAGGCCGAACATTTTTCAAGCATTTTCTTCTCAACGATCTGGGGCAACTAATCAAAGAACCTACACACATTCAGGATCGTACCAACCAATTTTTGAACACACTTGACCTATGTTTCACCACTAGTCCTTTTCTCTATAAATACACCACCTTCGCTCCTATGGTAAATCTGACCACAACCTTATATCTCTTAAATTTTAATATTTTCTCAGCAGCTCTCTTGCCCTGTGCGTTCTTTCTGGCACTTTGATCGTGCGTTTTGGGAGGCCTTGCATCACTTCTACGTTAACTATAATTAGAATGACTTCTTTGACTCTGATTACGCTTCGGCTTCTGCCACTAAGGTGCGAGCTGTAATCATTGATGGGATGAGCAGGTTTCATTCCTTCTTCAGACTAAACTTTCTTCTCCTCATATTCATGGTTCGATCATGTTGTTCTTTGGCCATTCAGGCCCTAGAGGACAGCGCTTCGTTGAGTTGAAATAATTCTCGTCCTCCTATTACTCTCGCTAATTACTCGCTATTACTCTTCGACAAGCAACGGGCTTCATCAAACGAAAGTGTGCTAACTTCCTTGTTTCTCCTACTGACAAATCTTTCTGGCCTCCAGCAACTTCTGTAAATCTGCCATTCCTCCTCTTATTCGATCTGATGGCTCTGTTGTTAACTCTTCAACAGAAAAGGCCAATCTCTTCGGGCCTCCTCATTTCCTCTAAACTACAACCCACACACACCGAATGGCTGATTCTGGAGACATAACTGGCCTAAATCAATTCGTTCATAGCTCTCAGGTTGTTCTATTCTTTGCCTGTGATCTAACACTGCCTTACCATCGCGGAAACTGCATGGCTCCTGAGATCTAGATCGCACAACGTTAGGAAGGCGCGGTGGCCCGGGATTGCATCCTCCCCGAATTTTGACGGCGATATGTCGCATATACGTGGCTGACCGCCATCCCTCGATCCTATCATAACATAAAACTTAGCATGCAAACCAGTACCAAATTTACTAGAACAGCAACTCGTCGATACAAGTGTTTGAAGCGAAACGACACAATAGTTCATACCTATTGCCCTCGAAAAAAGGAGCCGCTCTGATCCTTCTTTCTAACATCGCCCTATAGCTCTCACTTGTATTCTATCTAAGATCTTTGGAAACCCTTTCTCAACTCTTCACTTCTTAGACCATCTGAATCTCATTCTCTTCTTCCGATCGCCAGTTATTGGCTTTCGGCGTTCAAGTCACTGGCGATATACTTTCCTATTTTAACCGATTTATGGTTTTCGCCCTCTTTAGAACTACGGGGAGACTTGCCCCCCGTGGTGGGCTTGACATATCCAAAGCATTTACTGGGATATGGACCGCGTCACTGCTCTCCAAGCTCCCTCCTTTGGCTTCCTCCTTCTCTTTGCTTACTTATGTCTAGCTTTCTTTCAAGTCGCTCCATAATGGGCTGTGGTTGATGGAGCGACTTCTTCTCTTTTTCTGTCAATAGGTGTTCCTCACGGTTCTGTTTTATCTCCTACTTTTTATTCCTACTTTTCTCTATTAATCTTCTCACCTACACATCTAACTCTTTCCACACAGATGCCGATGACTCGACCATTTATTCTTAAACTCATTTCAATTCTGCTCACTCTTTTACTGTTTAGAATTGCCCTCTAGTTCTTAATCTTCCAATGTCTATTCTCGCTGATCTGGATAGAATTTCCGAGTGGGGTCGTCTCACCCTTGTTTAAATCAATCTTTTTAAAAATCACAACTTCTATAAAATCCCCCTCTCTAAAACTTCTAACTTTCCTATCTCTTTCGACGGTTCTCTCTGTCTCCTGTTGACAATGTAAACATCCTTGGCCTTAACATAAACAAAAAAATGTCTTGGAAACCTCACATCACAATGTGCTAGGGCGGCCTCAAAGAAACTGGGAGTTCTGTTTAGACTGCGAGACTTTTTTTCCTCTTCTCAGTTACTCCAGCTATACAAGTGTCTCATCCTCCCTTGTATGGAGTACTGTTATTATATCTGGGGGGCTCTGGTTCACCAGGCTTTTGGGACAGGTCGAGTCAAATGCCAAAGGCGTATAAACTGTTATGTACTCTTTCCAGTTCACTGACCCTCTATCTTTGTGCACGATGTTGGTGCTTTATCTCTTTTCTATAGGTAAAGCAGCGGCAAGTGTTCGAGGGAACTTACCACTCGCGTACCACCACCTTAACGGCGCCCCCTCGTTAGCACAAGGGGTGCTGTGTCTGCTCACGAGTTTGGTAGATATTGGTAACTCCAGGCTAGTTCGCTGCGGGCTTCCTTCTTTCCTGCACCTCTGTTCTTTGGAATTCTCTTCTATCTTCTGTGTTTCCTGCTAATTTTAATCTCCCTCACTTAAAGCCTGCGTGTCCTCATCTGCGTAATTTGCGCTAGAGGGTGAATTTTTGAGCGTGCAACACCCCCTCCTTGAATAGGGCTCTGCCCTTGAGTGGTGGTGATAACCATAAAATAAATATATGTATGTAAATATATGTATATATATATATATATATATATATATATATATTATATATATATATATATATTATATAATATATATAATATATAATATTTAATATAATAAGTATATATATACTATATATGTAAATATTAAAATATATTATATATATAGATATATATATATATATATATATATATATATATATATATATATATATATATTATATATATTATTATATATATATATATATTTATAATATATATATATATATATATATATATATATATATGTATATATTATTTATATATATATGTAAATTTATATTCATTTATTTATATAATAATTAAAATTATTATTATTTATGTATTTATATATATATATATATTATATATATATATATATATATATATATATATATTATATATAAATATATATCTTAATAACCCCAAGGTAGGAAATATCGAACTCACAGATGACCCAACGAAAAGGTCCTTGGGTAACTTGGGCCTAACGGCAAATCCGCTGACTGGCCAGGCCTATCGCGGTAGCCGGAGTTTTTCCCATTAGCAGCAAGCACGCTACCAATGTACTCATTAACGTCTGAGTGTGACGAAGCTAGAGATAATAGAGAAGAACTCACATTCTCTCGCTCCAACCCAGTCTCGAACCTGGGCCCCCTCGCTTGCTAGGAGAGTGTTCTACCACTGAGCTATTATATATATATATATATATATATATATAATATTTATATAATATATTATATATATATAATATTTGATATATTGATTTATATGTTATATATATATATATATATATATATATTATATATATATATTATATATATATATATATATTATATACCATTTCTTCTCGCCTCCAACCTATTTCTCGACCTGGAGCCCCCTCTTGAGGAGATGTACTTACCACTGAGCCTATATATATATATATTATATATATATATATATATATTTTATATATATATATATTATATATATATATATATATATAATATATATTATATATATTATATAATATATATATATATATATGTATATATATATATAATATATATATATATATATTATATATTATATATATATATATATATATATATATATATATATATATAATATATATATATATATATACCTGGCACTCATCGTTTAGAGCGATTAAAGTCGCCATGGCAAGGGCTTTGCGGGTTTCGATTCCTAGTCCGGATCCTAGATAAAATTATCTAGAGAAGTCCAATCTAGAATAGGGCTATGTCCCGTTGAGGTATGAGCTTTTTAAACATATTTATATATATATTATTATATATATATATATATATTACTAATATATATATATAATATATATATATATAAATTATATATTATATATTATATTATATATATATATATATATATATATATATATATATATATATATATATTATAAATAAAAAATAAAATAAAAAATAAATAAAAAAAAAAAAAAATATATAAAATACGAAAAATATTAAATTAATAAAATAAGATAAATAATTATAACTATAAATATAACAATTAAGAATGACTATATCATATATTGAACGAATGAAAACTAAGTAATTGAATGACCTATGATAATATACTATAGTAAACCTATAAAACACATAAAAAAAAGACAACAAAAATAATAAAAAATATACAAATATAATATAGATATATAGACGTAAAATAATAAAAAAAACAATAATAATAAATAAATAATAGTTATGAATATATGACAATAAACATAAAGTAAAGTCATCATAATAACCAAACTATTATATATATATATATAATATGGCAAAAGAATATTTCTTCACCTATATAACACAATAGTTAACAATTTATAAAATCAGCAATAATATGAAATTATGAATAGAAAACTATTAAGATAACAAAATGATGTGCTAGTGCTAATTTTAAGGCAAAAAATATAGAAATTAGTGTGTGAATAAGATTTAACTGTTAAAGATTTCCCTATCCCCTCTGCAATATAATTTTGAACTAAATCAACTAATCCCTAAAAATGTTTATCTAAATGTAGGATTTTATTCTCTATCACTGAAATAAATTTATAAATAAATATAATAAAATATGAAAGTTTGTGTCGTTTTCTTATTACTATTTAGTAATACAAACCTGCAGCTTCAGACTCGTTAACGAATCAATTTTAGGGCATTTCTTGAAGACTTTTTTTTTCTTTAGTTTGTCTAAGGCTTCATCGTTAATTAATTTAGTACATCATTTTAAAACTATTTTAAAACGAACTACTTACGTATCACTGAACAGCTTCACAATTGTATCGTTGTAGTCTTTTCTGAATATGCTAAAACTAGGAACATTCCAAAAGGGTTTCCTTCATCATAGAATAAGAACAAAAACCCTTATCCTATATATATAATATATATATATATATATATATATATATATATTATATATATATAATAATATATATATATATATATTATATATGATATATATATATATATATATATATATATATATCAGGGTTGGAAAAAACCCGGAGTCGGACCAAAAGAAAACAGCCCATTGGTTTTTTTTTTTAAGCTTTTTTGGTTTTTTTTTTGGGGGGGGGTTGGGTTTTTTTAAAATTTCTATATTTGAGAAAAAAATAAAATGATCAATAATTGAGTTGTAGGCATTTTTAATGTCATTTCAGTATTATTTGGCGAATAAATTAATAAATAGATATAAAATTTACAAATATAACATAATTTGGTAACAGACATTGCCAATATATATATATATATATATATATATGTTTGTTGTGGTAGATATATATAATATATATATATATATATATATATATATATATATATATATATATATATATATAATATATAATAATATTATAAATATAATATATATATATAGTATATATATATATATATATATATTATATATATATATATATATTTATATTTATATATATATATATATATAATATATATATATATATATATATATATATATATATAATATATATATATATATATATATATATATATATATATATATATATATATATATTGCGTTTGGCGAGGTGAATTGGGACAGTAAAATTCGTGGGGTGAATGGGGACACTAAATATGAAAAGAAAAAAAATTCAAAAAAAAAATTTTTTTTTTGCTCATTCAATAGCTATGAGGTAGTAAGTACTACAAGTTTTATTTAGATTATCTTTAATTCTAGAGAATTTTTATATATTAAAAAATTACAATGTATTAGGAGAGGAAATTTTCTTAAATAGAATTTCACTTTTGAAAAATATTTTTCTTAAATTTGTTATATAATGAAAAGTTGTGGATGGATTTGAATTATTTTTTCAGTGTATATAGTTGAGTATGTTAGCTTTAAACTGACAAAGTAAATCTTTTTATCAAACGGTACATAGTGGTTAAATCACCAGACCTAACTTGTTCCTATTCACCCCCACAAAACAAAGACGACCTGTACATAATTGAGCAAAACATGTGAACAGTACATGTGAACAGTAAGGCTGTATTAGGTTAAGATAGACGATGTATTAAGAAAGATAGGTAGAGAGAGGCGTTATAATTAACAGACTGTTTATGCTAGGGTTCATATATACTGTACGACATATGGTTACGTATGTAATTAATAGATGAATTCATTCCATTACTTTAGAGGTGTAAACCACATTGTTAATAAGTTTGAAAACACACGAAATCAGACCTCAGAGAAAAACTCTACCAAGGTAAAAATATGAGGTGAGAAGAAAAGTGTGAGTTACAAGACTTGATCCTAACCATTCTAAAAATTCAAAATCGGACAATCTGACTTCAAAATTGGTATCACCGACCTTAGTAACCCCTAACGTGACGCCTCAAGAGTTAAAATATAACGATTTCAAAGAAAATAGCAAAGGCCATGTCGGCATATGACACGTAGCATTCCGCTAAACACAAAACGAACTCCACGAATATTCCAAATACCTTCACAATCGACCTCAGTGAAACCCACTAATTTTGATGACTTACACAGCTAGTAACAAAATCTTAACGACCTAGGAAGTTCCAGTCATGTTCGGTCATGACACTTGTGCTCATTGTCCAGTTACACGAAACCTCATAACAACGACCGCCTCCCTAGTAAAGAACTTGGGCCGGCACCTCAGAACACTAATTTGAAGCCTTATACAAAAAGACTCAACTACATTTATAAGGCAAAAATCCAAGTCATGTCGGCTATTTGAGACTTAAGGATTCCCAACATTTCCCTAACTTTAAATGCGGAAGCATCACCAGAACCAACAAAACTCAGACTTCTCCGACCTGCAGAAACCCCTAGATTTGAGACGCATTAATGCGATAAAAATACTCCTACATGATTATACTCAGACGAAACATCTGCAATCTATGTCGACATCCCTATGACGGCCACTCTCCCTGCTCCAGAGCGCCATTACACATGACCCTCAAAAATCAGACTTTACACTCAGAAAATCAGAAATCCAAATATTCCATTATATATAGACTCTCAGAAATCGCCTCCCCAACCTCAGAAACCCTTAATTTGACGCCTTCAAGAGTCAAAAAAACAGACCATATGAACATCCCGAAAAACGCAGAGGAACTGAGGTGCAGTCACAACGTGGAGGAAAGGGAAGGAGTTGCGAAGCTACGAAATCTATTGGACTCTTATAGAGTCAGCACTCCACGCAAAATACGGAACACGGACACTGCAGCAGAAAATAAAAAATACAAAAACTTGCGTCAAACGAAAAAGCCCAAAAATCTAATGTAGGTGAAACAATTCTGGTCATACCTAGTAAGTGAGGGTGACAAAACTGTCACCTGTCGATCTCGCCCTTATAATACTTACGTTAGGTAGCATAGATTTAAACTTTTTTTTAAAATATTTTTTAAAAAGGTGTGAAGCTTTAATTATTACAATACAATTTATTTTGATCAAATACATTTTATTTTATTTTGTCAAATGTGTTGGAATTATGCAATCGATAGCGAATATGGGATTTGGACAAGGACAAAAGACATGACATCCATATATATATATATAGATATATATATATATATATATTAAATATATATATTATATACTATATATATATATATAAATATATATATATATATATACTATATATATATATATATAATATATATATATATGATATAAGATAATAAGAAGCGTATAAGATATAAATGTTAACCAAAACCTAATATACTGAGTCCAAGAGTAGCTCAGAATAATTAATAATAATAAAAAAACAATATCATAATTAACTATAATATATATAACTTATAGTATAATAAAAACGCACCAAAGAAACTAGCAATAATTCGACCCTCTATTAACCATATAAACTCAGATAACTACTAACCAATAAAAAATTAAGTAAAATATAATATATAACTAAACAAACTCAATAATAATAATAGTATGATAATAATATAAGTATATTATATATTATATATATATATAATATAATTATATTTAAATCAAAAGTCATCAAATAAATTAAGGCTCAGCCACACTGGCTCGATATGGATCTTGTTAGACAGAGTAATTAGAGAAGAGGACCAGAAACCGCTGAGTGCCAATTATATAATTATGCAATTCACTAAAGCACAGCAAGGACAGCCACGCGTAATAGCGACGTCAGGTGCAACGTAGAAGCCATGCTGGAAATGTTATAGGGCACTGTCATGGTCGCTACAATATAAGGAAATGACCAAATCCACGATCATTACAGCATTATAAGGATGAGAAGAAATGGTATATAGGCGGGGGCATTCTGAGTAGATGGTCCATTCAGGTGTGAATTTAGACATTACAACCAAGAAAAGGATTGCGCGTCGGCCAATGCATGGTGAGTGCGTACAGATTCCCACAATCTGTGCCCAGGGTACGGGTAACGTGAACTCGGTCGACGGTTTGGTGTAGCACACAGAGCCATTGCACGGGTCGTGCAGTGGTACTACGAGACTTAGGAGCACGCAAGGTAACTTGGCCTGGACAGGCCACGCGCCGCTACTGGCTTTGAAGACCGTTTTATGCGTACGCTGGGTTAAGAGACCGAAATAAAACAGCAAGGCACCTTCAAATACAGCTGCATAAAGCACATGGGGCCCGTGTGAGTGATGATACAATACGTCGATGCCTCGCGAAACATAATTTTCGGCTACGGAGGCCAGCCATAATACCACGACACACCAGGGAGCATCGGCGGGCTCGACTAGCATTTGCCAGGGAACCCCTACGTTGGACCGTCGCCGATTGGGCGAATGTGCAGTTTACGGATGTGTCCAGAGTCAGTCTTTTCACCTCCGAATGGCCATCCAAAGTCTATCGACGATCTAATGAGAGGTACGCGCAATACAATATGCGGGAGGTAGTGATATTTGGAAGTGGATCTCTCATAATCTGGGGAGGCATATCTTTAACGGGTCGTACGGAGTTGCATATCCTAGGTGGCGATTCTCTAACCACCGTATCGTATATCGCAGACATAACCGTATGAAGTGCCATATGCCCCTTACATAGGTGATGGATTCGACCTATACAAGATGACGCAAGACCTTTTTTTTTTTTTTTTTTTTTTTTTTTTTGCATTTATTCGTCGGAAATATTTAAGAAAAAACTTTTTTCCCCATTTAGGGAGCTCGAGCCGACGGGGAACAGAGGGGGGGACGAAGTCCCCCCGTCGTCCACCGGGAGGCCGAGAGACCCCGACTCCTGCCATCTTTGCAGTTTACCCTATGGTATTCCTTTAGTTAAAAAAAGAATAATTTTACTTCCCTTTACACTTTGGTATTACTTAACTAAAGGATACCATAGGCTAAATCGCAAAGATGTATAGAGTCGGGTCTCTCGCCTCGGTGACGACAGGGGGGCTTCGTCCCCCACTCTGTCCCCCCGTCGCTCGAGCCCCCTAAATGGGAATTTTTTTTTTAAAATATTTCCGACGAATAAATGAAAAAAAAAAAAAAAATTAAAAAAACCCTCCTTACACTTTTTGGAAAACAAATATAATTACTTTTGTTTTTACGTAGGTGCTGCCGTTCTCGAGTTACATGATGTCAGCCTTTAGACACTCTGACCATACTATATATATTAGATATATAATGTTTGTATTTTATTTTTTTTAAAAAATATATATATATATATATATATATATATATATATATATGATATATATATATAATATACTATATATATATATTATTATATGTAAAAAAATATATAATAATATATATTAACATGGGCGTAGGGGCAGGATTTCAATTAGGGGGGGGCAAAGGTTGTGTGAGATATATATATATATATATATATAGTATATATATCTATATATATATATATATATATTATATAATAATTGTGTGTGTGTGTGTGGTGTGTGTGTGTGTGTGGTGTGGTGTGGTGTGTGTGTGTTGTGTGTGTGTGTGTGTGTGTGTGTGTGTGTGTGTGTGTGTGTGGTGTGTGTGTGTGTGTGTGTGTGTGTGTGTGTGTGTGTGTGTGTGTGTGTGTGTGTGTGTGTGTGTGTGTGTTGTGGTTTGTGAGTACGCAGATTTGACATGGGTTATATCACAGGATAAAAAAGTTACTTTGGTTATAAATAAATAATAATAACAAAGTCTACAACAGTTTGTAATTAAAGAAATTTGTCGTCATAAGGTGAGTAAAATAAAAATACCTATTTGAGAAAACATATGAGTAATATTTTATGTGTGGTTTTGAGATGAGTCCTGAATGGTAACTAATATTAAATCTAAACTGGCATTAACGGGTTGGATTTTCAGGGAATTTCGCAATTAATTTGCTTCCAATTCGTTCATTTTTTCACTACTATTTTTATGAATATTCATTCTACATAGTCCATAAGCCTGTCTTTCTTCATTGTTTTCTTAGCCAAGTCTTTACTCTTCCGCAGGTGGCTGAAAAGACCTTCTTCTTAACAAATGAATCACGGTAGCCCATTGCAATTAATAGACAGGTTTTTGGATTTGAGGAAAAAAGTTGTCGGCTTACTTTAATAACTTCAGTAAGTTCCAAGTCCTTTTCAACTTTTGCTTATCCATTTTTTTTAATCCAGCCACAAGGTATGACCATAAGTCAGTTTCGGTAAGAATTTTTTTGACATCAAGATCATAAAATTCTGAAAAACATTTACTTTCTCTCGCAAACTGCCTACGGGAGCGCCTAACATAAGAAAATGATTCAAATGAAAAAGATAAAATGCTGGCAATCTGTTTTCTGAAAATCTAGTCTCTAAAGAGGATGAACATGAGTCAAGATAATGCACAAGTACAGAACACTTCCAAATATTGCAGCAGAAGTTTCAGCAGGATGATTTGCTTTATGGTTGGTGAGATTGTACTTTTCTAGGTGGTGCAAGTTCTACTAAGACTAAGCAGTAATAACATTGCGGAAAAGAGCAGATTTCAGCAATTATTTGTCAGCAGTTTTGGCATTGGTTTTGGACAACCTTCAGAAATTCTTTGATTGATCAGAGTATGCTTAACGTAATATTTTTTGTTTGAATAATGTTAAACCACTGGTTCAACTAAAGCAAAAATATTTGGTTATTACGGAAGAGGTAATAATGAACATGGGTCTTGTTGCCGAACAGAACATACAGAAAGGTTTTTTCTTTTTTGATTGTCGCCTTCACAATATTTATCATATTTGTATGGAAAATCGCATTCCTATGATATTTTTAAGTCCAAGGTTTCACAAAGTTAGGCAAGTTTGGGAATGTATTTTTATTTTTTAGGTGGAGTCTGCTGAAAAAGTTTTTTGTCTTTTATTTGGCAATATTATTTCAAATTTCCGGAATAATGTTTAGGTCATTAATGACCAAATTAAACCGATGGCGCTTACACAGTGAAAATATATCTTTTTTTCATATTTTTCCCGCAGTTTCTTTTGAACCCTATGTTTTAATCCTGCCAATTCTCTGCAGCTGCCGTACCCCTGAAACGCATGGACTCGGTTTCAAACCTTTTCTAAAAAACAAATCATCTTTTTGGGGCATTCAAGAACTTCAAACCCAGAAATTCTTCTCGAACAGTCATTTTTTCAAGATCGAAGAACTTAATCTATAGATAATTAATTGTTCTCATTGCCTGCAAATCCGCAGTTTCATCTGCCAATATGGAGTAGATCGCAAAAAAATTTTTGCAACCGCGCAATCATGTTTTTTTTCACTGATAATATCAAAACAAATTGATGAGTTCAATTTTGACTCATCGAGACGTCAAGACGGGATTCCTTCTGTCCTTGAATATGCTCTTTCAATTCCACATCACCGCAGCTTTCTATTCGCAGCTTAAACAGACCTTCAAAAATTTTCTCATGCAGGTCTTTACCTCTTAAGGTAAGTGGTTTCGCAGAAAATTATGTTCTTCACAATTGCTGTAATATTCTTTTAATTTCTGCAATTATTTTTTGATGTGTTGTCTGCTGCTGAATATCAAGGGTACGCCTTCCGTGATGGATTTAACAGCTTTGGCAGCCGCCAAATGCTTCCGACATCCTGAAAGTTCTAGCGGAGAATAATGTCCATTGAATCCAGTTTTGTAAGCAAAAGCTATTTGACTTTAAGCCAATATGAAAAGGAAAACACTATTAAAATTTAAAAACAAAAATAATATTATGTTATCTACGTTAATAATTAGTAATTACTATTCATTATCGTTATTTACTTTTTTCATTTTTTTCTACTAAAAAAATCCTTTAAAAGTCGTGCTGGCAAACATTAAGGTTCAATATAATTTTTTTTCGCGCAAGATTTAGGGGGGGGCAAGTGCCCCCCTGCCCCTACCTCATATATGTTATATATATATTATATATAATATATATATATAATATATATATATATTAATATATATTATATATATATATATATATATATATTATATTATATATATATATATATATATATATATATATATATACTGTTGCTTACTGCTCAAAACTAGTATGTTAGTTAATTAACTCATACTCTTTATTGCTTCATTCACTATTTTAATTTGTCCGTTCGTAATAATTACATTGCCACATTGACTTGATAAATCATTATCTTATTATCTCTTTTGACAGAATTAGTCCGTTTGTTTTATTTTTTTATATATTTTAAAAGGATAAGTAAGATATATCTCTTAGGTACAACAAATAAAATATAAATTTGTTTATTGAAAATAATCTGTTACTTTTTATATATAAAGCGGATATAAATGTTTTATGAAACAAATGTACTAACATACTTTTTCGTCTGAGCAAACAGACGTAGAGCGGAAACAGTCTCATCCATTCATTCATTCTATATTCGTAAAATGTTGTAGTAATTTTTACCGTCAACACTGAACCAAATGTTATGTAATTTAGCTGTCTTTCATTTTCAACATATTTTATTTGTGTATATTTTTAACAGCTGAAAAAATGTGCTGCTGTATTAATTTCTTTACATAAATTAGAGCATTTTAAATTGAACATATATTAGAGCATTTTTTTTATTAAGCTGTTATATTAACCTACACTTTTACCAGTATTGCTATTATTTTTTTTATTTTTAATTACTAAATTTTGTTACTAAGTATTTCTGAAATAAATTGAAAAATTTAAACATATGTTACACCAGATTTTAATAATTTTCCTATAAATAGTCTAAGAATAACTTAAAACTTAAAGTATTCAACAGAGAAATTTAAAATATCACCCAGTACAGTAATGAACTTTCAGATAACTGCCTAAGTTGGTATAAAATGATTCTGTACAGTAAAAGGAACAAACGTAGCTTGGATATAGTTTGTAATTTGCTTATTGATTGAACATAATATTGGCTATTAAATAATTATCATCCAAAGTCGCAACTTTTATGTATTATACCATAAAGCTATTTAAAACCTATAGCTTACCTACCAACCAGAAATTCCTAATAATGTCTTAATTACCAGTATGTCTAAACATTTAACTAATAATGTCGGAAATTAGCCTAATGATGCCAAAAATTTATTTTACCCTAGTGAAAATGAGTAGCTAAATTAGAACAACTATAATTGTTCTTTTCCATTAGAAAACCTGTATAATTTTCTTATGTCATACCTATTATATTATCGTGTATTTTGTGACAAAAACACCAAAGTTAAAACAAAAATTCATTTTTAGATATAGAACATATTCTGCTATAGTGCCAAGCTGGGACACACCACACCCATTGCACAAAATGGAGGGGTCATCCAAATATTACTTTCAAAATGTAGTTATTTTTCAATAATCGACAGTAAAATAAATCTTTTGGTGTTTTTAATATACATACAAATTGGTAAATAAGTAAAAAAATAGATTTATTATATTATTATATTAGGTTCGGATTAAATATTATGAAATTACAACGATTTTTTTTATTGCAGGGTGTACAGTTGAAAGAAAATTTGAATGTTACCATTACATTTAATTAATATTGCAGCAGATTACTAACCATGGCGAAGAAGATGCAATACGTTAATATTGCAGAAACAAAGGTATCAACTCCATCATCTACAAAACAAATAGCCAGTAACTGGAATTTGTGTGTCATTTGTCAAACAGATATTAACGAAAACCTGACCTGCCAAGGAAAGTCGAAAGTGAAAGATTCTGGAACATGTGGTGCATAAATATGTGCAGGAGATCTCCTCAGTTTGAGTACTGGTTGGTAACCTTGGAGTTGTAAGTGACCATACTAATCTTCATCAGATCCATTAGAGAAGCTAACTTTGATCTGTACGTTGCGTCCTTGGACAAGTTAGCTCCATGGTTCTTTGCACTAGACTCTACACATTATTCCAGGTGGTTAACGATCTACATCAAAAACATGATGGAAGTGCAAACTAATCATCCAGATATTGCAATAGCATTCAAACAGGGCAAATTTGTCGTACACAAGACCAACCGTCCCTTCTCTGCAATTTCGAAAGACCAGGCTCAAGAACAAAATAACGAAAAGGTGAAAGATGATGGTGGTGCGAAAGGCCTCACCAATGATCCTGTAGCGTGACGAAGATGGATGGTAGCTGGTCCTGAGTATGCTCGCATTGTTCAGGAATTCAAAAAAATATGTGATGTGAAACCAGCTTGTAGCTCACAACACGATCAGGAACATCATGTACAAGTTAAGCTCCAAAAAGATGTCAAGGCAATGGTTGAAGTTATTGAAGATCTCGGGAACCCGCTCAACGAATCCGGCACTGAACTTTACACTTTAACAACGAAAGACGCTGCGCATCCTACAGCTGGCCAGGATATAGCAAAGGCGAAACAACTTGGTGTACAACAGTATTAATCGTAGGTGTAGGATCGGTTCCTCAACAGGGCGGTAGTAATAAGCATCGTCATCAATAGGAAAAGACTTGGGCTTTTCCACGGTAGTGTGCTGAAGAAGGCAACTGACATTAAGTCAGAGCTGGTGCCAGCAAAAAAGTAACGCACAATTTTTCTCAAAGTTATGAATTGCATGTCAGAGTCGAGAAAGGGAAGTGGATAATTTATTTAGCTATGAAAATCAGAGCCAACCTTCATCTTGGCAGTTGAAGGAAGAATGTGAACGTGCACAAAGTCAGACGTCCTCCAATATTTACTAAATGACGATTGCGTATCGTCCGATCGGCCACGCGTATCATCTGTAATTCTTGATGGAGCAGCTGTTGTTCAGATGCTAAATCCAGGTACTTCCAAAACCTTTTCAGGATACAGTAAACTAGTGTTCATTCCATACTACAGAACAATTGGATAAAGTCCAAAGGGTGTTGGATGACTACCATGGTGACAGCCTGAAGGCATCAACAAAGAAGTCTCGTGGAAAAAGAGTAAGAAAACGTATGCTCCCAAACTCGCCCTTACCAAAAAATTAGCAATCATTGCGTGATAACAGGAATAATATTGAACTTTTTTCTTATCTCATGCACGAGGCAGCAAATATCAAAGATGTAGTTGTAACCGATGGTCAACACGTCAAGAGCTCTCCTCTTCGCAAAGATCTTTTCAGTCTTCAACCTTGCTCACACGAGGAAGCGGACAGCCACATATTTGTCCATGCTGCAGATTGCATCAGTAAAAGTCCCAGAAGCTTCATGATTAGAACAACTGATTCTGACGTGCTGATTCTTGCAGCATCGTTCGCATGTTCTTGGGAAATGTGTCAAATATGGATCGCGTTTGGGGTTGGGAAGAACCTTTCCTTCATGTCTCCGAACGAAATAGCGAAATGTCTGGGACCTGAGAAGTCAGTTGTTTTACCATTCTTCCACGTTTCCAGAAGATGCGACACCGTTTCGTCATTTTCTGGTCGGGGAAAAAGGACCGCGTGGGAGGTCTGGAACTCATTCCCGGCAGCAACAGCAGTGTTTCCCGAGTTAGGAGCGACTCCTACAGCAGTGTCAACAGAAGCAATGGCAATCCTCGAAGATACTTGGTGCTTCTCTATGATCGAACAGGAACAGCTGAAAGTGTTAATGCAGCTAGGAAGTACTTATTCGCACGAATGAATCGTGCTATTGAAGGTATACCTCCAACCCAAGGTTGGGTTAGGTATGGTACAGTGTACCAACCACTCTGGACAAGTCTACCTGCTGCAAGTGATGTATACAAGGAACTTCTTCGCTGTACATGTAGAGTAGCTCGTGTAAAGGGGAAATGTGTAAATGCAGACATTCCATGTACTGCACTATGCCAGTGTGATGGCACTTGCTATCAAATAAAAGTATAAAGCTGTTACTAATATATATATATATATATATATATATATATATATATATATATATATATATATATATATATATATATATATATATATATATATATATATATATATATAATATAATATAATATAATAATAAATTATAATATAATATAATATATATAATATAAATAATATAATATAATATAATATAATATAATATAATATAATATAATATAATATAATATAATATAATATAATATAATAAAATATAATATAATATAATATAATGATTGTCACAAAATAAATAAATAAGTAAATTTGTGTTGATAGTTATTCTCTCTTTATATTTACGTATTTCAGTATTTACTGCAAACAGACTTACAGCCTGGCCTCAGTGCAGATTTAGGTTGTCACTATAGCCTATTTGTTTTTAATATTATTAATGAGAAATTCGGACTCTATATCATGATTATGTCACAGAATGCAAGATTCTTACTCTTTATCAACTTATTCCCACTCACTATAAATACTTTTAAAATAAATATATTTTAAAATTTTGAAATCTCGGGAAATAGGAAGGCAATGCAGTCATTTATTTACCTTATAGTTTGAACTTTTCAAAAAAAGTTGAAATTTGAGCTTGAGCTTGAGGCATTAAAAAGGCTTATTTGATAAGTCTGCACTCTTTATTCTAATATTTGAAACAGTTTTTCTGATATAGTGCTATGTATATCATGCCATTTACGTGATTTACTTAAGTTCCAACCTGAAGGAACAGACCTAAGCAATTTTAGGCTCATATCTTTTGACATTTTAGAGCTTAAGCAATTTTATAATTATGTAATTTAAGATTAAACAGTTACTTATACAATTATTAATGAGCACCATGTCCCATTAATGGTTTAAGTATAATCCATTATAGAGGTTTAATATATATGTATCAGTTATTTAAATTGTTCCATAATTTTCTAAACATTAATCATCCAAATTTATATTTTTTTATCTGCTCCTCAGATATCATTGTCCATATCATTTGTTTATCCATGGTAATTACCCAACCAAAATTTATGCTCAAAATATGTCAGCCATCTTGCTCTACTGCCAAAATTCCAATATATATCTATATATATATATAATTATATATATATATATATATATATATATATATATATATATATATATAATATATATATATATATATATATATATAGATCATACATCTATATATATACTATCATATTTATATATATATATCAATTCATATTTCAGCCATTGCAAAAACATTGTTTAGATTGCAGAAGAAAATAATCTTTCATAAGTATATATGTGTGTGACTATTTTCCATTTGAACATTCTATCTTACTTACACCAGTTTCTGTTATATCTATCTATAATTAAGGATTTAATATCGCTTTAAAGTGTAATATATTTTAGAACTTCCATAGCATATTAATACTGTTTTAAACACATATTTCCTAACCAAAAACTCTATTTCGTCTTTCCTAAGATTCTCAATCTATTGAGTATTCTTTGATTAGAAAAGAAACGGACCATTCCAACCATGTTGCCTTACAATATTTTCATATTTAGCTATTTTAAAACCATTTGAAACCATTGACCACAACTGTTTTTAACGTGCTGAAAATTTGTTTTTTTGAAAATTTTTCTGAATATGCTCCTTTGCCATTTCCGCCAATTGTATAACACTAATGTTTTCCAAATTACAGTTATAAATACTGTAGTAACCATTAAATGATTTGTGCATCCTTACCATTCATGAAATATGATTATATCCATTATAAAAATCATGGAAAAAGAACACAAAAGTAAAACAAAATTTTGACTGAAACACCGATTATTTCAATGTTCAAAAAGAAAATAATTACTGTTGTACATATCTTCCAATGTTCCCGTTAGATTTGAAAAAAAAAATATAAATTGATTCTTTAACTATGACTATATATATATATATATATATATATTATATATATATATATATATATATATATATATATATATATATATATATATATATATATATATATATATATATATTATATAATATATATCTTCGATATATAATAATATATATATATATATATATATATATATATATATATATATATACGATTCGACACGTCATCGAGTGTGGACGTGGTGGAAACTAGAAGAGAGTTGAAAAATAGAAGCACCAGAAAGAAGACTACAGAAGAGTATGAAAAATATGAAAGTTTTATATAATGGAGAGAGGAGTGTAAATCTGAGAAAGAAGCTACTTAATAAACACTTTATGGATTAAATTTTACAGCAAGAAGAGATTAATTAAAGGTTTGAGGTTTCAATAAGTAGCAAAAAAAAAAAAATCTTTTTTAGCGATTCAGGATTTCAAAATTTTAAGTATTTATTTTTAAATTATTTTCCTTTAAAATCTGATATGGCGGAGCAACAATTTTTTGGACAACATTTCTTTTAATTATTTTGAAGGATATACAATATTTATAAATAAATGAAAAAAAAATTTAAACTTTAAATTCTAGGAAAAAGGGGGGGACTAGCTCAAAGGGTCGGCAGGGAAAATGTTCGACAGGACATCAAAAAAAAATTCCAGTACAGCCCGCCCCCGGCGATAGGATAGATTAGGTCAAGAAAGGTTAAGTTAGGTTTTTAAGTTAAGTTTTGCTAGATTAGTTAAAGAAACTCTAAATAAAGATGATTTATTTTTATAGATGTCAACCATTTGACATGTCGATGATTTGCCCTGTTTACCACTTGGAAAAGTGAAGCTGCGCTTTGCAATTTTATCTTGTCATAGGAAGAAAAAATGATAATTCTCTTCACCTGATAGCAAGGTGCTGAAACTACCTTCAATCATTTCTCTTTTCGTGAATGGTGGTGATAAGAAGTTTATGAATTTATCAAAAACCAACACAACCCTGCAACTATGCAGGATATGGATATAGATATGGGTCACTAAAACGCAAGTTTATTACGTTATAAACATAACATGAATAAAAATTTTAGTATAAAAAATGTTTTAAGCAAATAAAATAAAAAATAAATAAAAGTTTTTAAATATATATATATATATATATATATATATATATATATATATATATATATATATATATATATATATATATAAAATATATATATATATATATATATATATATATATATATATATATATATATATATATATATATATATATATATATATATATATATATATATATACATATATATATTGTTTTTAAACACTTATTTTTATATGTTTATACAAAATGACATCCAAAATATAACTTGAATCAATAGATCAATAGATTTACTGATTTACTGCTTTAGGGTAAGTAAAACGCAATTTTTTTACGTTATGAACATAAAATGAATAAAATTTTTAGTAAAAACAAAATGTTTTAAAAAAATAAAATAAAAATAAATAAACGTTTAAAAATATATACATTTTTAAAAATAAATAAAAATTAAAAACAATTGAACACAAAATATTTTTTTTAAATAAAAAATAAAAAAATAAAAAAAGTTTTAAAACCAAATAATTTTTTTTAAAAAATATGTATAAAAAATAAAAAAAATTGAAAAATAAATAATTTTTAAATAAACAAAACTAAAAACGAAGTATAAATATAACATGAAACTTATAAAATAAAAATAACAAACAAAATATACTTGTTTCAACTTGTGACAAAATTATATTAGTTGACGTTTGTAAAAAGAAGATGAGATTTGTAAATATAAATGACAGTCTTCAATCTTTAGAAAACGGGTTATCTATTTGCGATACAATACAAATGACCACCTTTACATGATTGAGCAGAACATGTGAACAGTACATGTGAACAGTAAGGCTTTATTAGGTTTAGACCATGTATTAAGAAGGATAGGCAGAGAGGCGTTATAATTAATAAGCTGTTTGTGCTAAGATTCATATATATTGTACGACATATGGTTACGTATGTAATTAATAGATGAATTCATCCCACTCTTAAGGGTAAAACCCATTTTATGTGTAAAACCCCGTTTTGGGATTCGGTCTCCAGCTCATATGAAAACCTTAACATTTCTGAATCCTCTGAAATCATCTATTGCATTCCTTCTTTGCTCCATCTTCTTCTTCTCTTATGCACTCCGTGCATTTCTTTTTCTTTTATTTCAGTTGGGAACCCCCCTCCTGGGAATCTCCAATCACCATTGAGGGTTCCTAAACCCTCATAGTCAAGTTCTACGACCTTATAAACATATATAAGGACACCAATATTGTATTATTATACGAATATTTACAAACTTGGCATTGCACCGCACCGCACCGCACCGCACCGCACCGGCTCATTTGATGCGGTACTTAACTCAAGCTACGTACTCTAATTCATTCATCCTCTTTTATGCACTCACCAAATTTCATCTATCTACGAGCATTTTCCTGTTTGCAGGGACCAGCACCCCTCTTCTGGGGGTCCATGAATACGCAACCTCATCTACGATGCCATTATTTCATCACCAGCTGGGTTACAAATTTGAAGGGTATACGTCAACTAGAACTCCCATAAATTTAGAGGAGAAGAAAAGTGTGGGTTATAAGACTTGCTCCTAGCCCATATAA
>JABUQX010068533.1:0-12500 GCA_015478945.1 Trachelipus rathkii | reverse complement strand
CAATATTAGGTGCAGATTTCCTGTCCCACTTTAACCTTCTTGTAGACATGAATCACAACCGCATCATTGATTTTGAGACACATTTCTCATCCGCTTGTATTCGTGCTTCCGCTTCCATCAGTGGCATACATCTCTCTCCAACTAATAATGCTTTTGAATCACTATTAATTACCGACTTTCCAGAGCTTCTCTCTCCGGTCTCCAAATTTCCTCCTGTGAAACACAATGTCGTTCATCACATTGAAACTTATGGCAGACCTCCATTCTCTCACGCTCGACGTCTTGCACCAGATAAGCTCAAAGCAGCAAAGCTAGAGTTCGAATCTCTCTTAGAAAAGGGCATCATCCGACCTTCCAAGTCTGATTACGCTTCTCCCTTACATATGGTACTCAAACCAAATGGAGATTACCGCCCGACTGGCGACTATCGCTGCCTAAATGCAATCACTCGTCCGGACCGCTATAATGTACCTCATCTACAGGATTTCACATCCCACCTCTCTGGTTGTACTATCTTCTCAAAAATTGACTTAATCAGCGCCTTTTTTCAAATTCCCGTCAATCCGGACGACATTCATAAGACTGCCATTATCACTCCTTTCGGCCTTTACGAATTTCTTCGAACGCCATTCGGTTTACGAAACGCTAGTCAATCTTTCCAACGTCTTTGACTCAGTATTACGCGGTTTACCTTTCGTTTTCGCCTACATAGACGACTTATTGATTGCCAGTGCTTCTCCGGAAGAACATACTTCACATCTCAGGCAAGTTTTTACCAGACTAAGTGAATTTGGTCTATGTGTCAATTCTTCCAAATGTGAATTCGGAGTTTCATCCCTAACTTTTCTCGGACATACAATCTCTGCCGAAGGTATACGTCCTCTTGAGGATCGTGTGGCAGCCATTCGTGATTTTCCGAAGCCTGTAAAACAGCGTCAACTTCGTCGTTTTTTAGGGATGGTAAACTTCTACCATCGTTTCATACCGTCCGCTGCTAAAATTCTCCTCCCGCTCCACGCACTTCTTAAGCATCCACGTAAAGGTTCTGCTGCTTCTGTCACTGTAGATTGGAACGACGAAGCAACTAATGCCTTCACCGCCATCAAGGAAGCCCTTGCCTCTTCCGTGTTACTTATATTTCCATCCGACACAGCTCCGACTAGAATCAACACAGACGCTTCAGACTTCGCAGCTGGAGCTGTGCTACAACAATTTATTGATAACGAATGGCGTCCATTAGCTTTCTTTTCTAAAAAGTTCCAGCCGCCTGAAACACGATACAGCGCATTTGGAAGGGAACTTCTCGCAATTTATTTAGCTATTAAGCACTTCCGTTACTTCATAGAAGGTCGGGAATTCCATGTTGTAACTGATCATTTACCCATCACGCATGCCATTACAGCTTCCACAGTGAAACAGTCCCCTCGTGAAGCCCGCCACCTTGAATTCATTGCCCAATTCACAACTGATATCCGCCATATAAAAGGAAAAGACAACATTCCTGCCGATGCTCTATCCCGAATTAACGCAATCTCTCCCCTACCTGAATTGTTTTTCCTCCTGCTTCTTCTTACGACATTCAAACTGTAGAAATTTTTGGTTTTCCCCCTTTGTTATGCGACGTCTCTTCCGCACACCCTCGTCCAGTCGTACCTACCCCCATGCGTAGAAAGGTGTTTCACACTATTCACGATGTGTCGCACCCAGGGGTAAAAGGTAGTCAAGTCAAAATAGGCAAGCATTTCGTCTGGCCGTCCTTACTAAAGGATGTTAAACAGTGGACAACGCAGTGTCTCAACTGTCAAAAATCCAAAGTGCACAGGCACACTGTCGCACCTCTTCAGCAATTTCTTCCCCCTGGTGAACGCTTTGACCAGGTGCATATTGATATAGTGCCCTTTACCACCCTCAAATGGTTTCACACACATTTTAACGTGCATAGACCGATACACTCGATGGGCAGAAGCCATTCCCTTGCGTGATACTTCTAGCGAGACAATTGCTCAGGCATTTTTGTACAACTGGATAGCCAGGTTTGGCACTCCCTCGACCGTGTCCACAGACCAGGGTAGGCAGTTTGAGTCTCACCTCTGGAAGGACCTTATGACTCTAATCGGCTCTAAGCGTCTTCGCTCTTGCAGCTACCACCCGCAAGCTCAAGGTATGGTGGAACGTTATCACCGGCAGCTAAAAGCTTCTCTTATGGCCCATGGAACACCGGAAAATTGGTCCGAAACTCTTCCTCTTGTCCTACTCGGTATCAGAACTTCGTACAAAGAAGACCTCAAATGCTCAACTGCTGAGCTCGTCTATGGCTCCACCATCCGGATACCTGGTGAGTTTATCCTTCCTTCTCCAAACACTACGAACCAGCACACCTTCCTGGCTCGCCTTCGTCAATGTACTGAGGCATGGAAGCCGTCTTTGCCACGCCACCCTCCCCGTCCAACCTACATGCCTGCGGATTTGGAGACTTGCTCTCATGTATTAATTCGGCATGACTCACACCATAGCCCCTTGCAAGCCCGCTATGACGGCCCTTTCCTCGTCTTGAAGCGCTATCGAAAGTTCTTCACCTTACAGAAGGGGAGCAAAAGCGAAAACATATCAGTGGATAGGATCAAACCGGCTTATTTCGAACATGATCCCGCTTCTTCCACCACTCTTTCTCCACTTCCTGCACCCGCTCCATCTACCTCTACTTCGCAAGATAATATCGACTTTATGCCCATTCTGCCTTTTACATCAACTTGTTCTCCAACCGAACCTGACCCTTTGCCAACTCCCTCAGCTATTGTCACTACTTCGCCAGCTACTTCAGCGCCCCGCGCTACGACATCTCCGCCTCCTGTTCCGATGCAGACACCTCTGTCTCCTGTTCCAACACCGATTCCTCCTCCGAATCCAGAACCGATTCCGACTGCAACCTTACCGTCTTGTCCACCTCGTCCCACATCGCGTTATGGACGAACATTACGTCCAGTGGTTCGCTTTTCACCTTAATCTCTCTCGACGCTCCGCTGTTCTCCACTTTCTTCCTTTTTAGTATTATCGTCCTACTTCTCACGTGACCACATCCTTGTTTCCTATTGGACAATCGATCTCGCCATCTTCGCCTTGAACAAGCTTTCTGGAACCGCTCCTTTATATCGTCCAAAATAACCTGTTTTCATTACAAACAATTCGCCAATTCTTATAAAAACTTATTCTGTGAGCATCAGTGATTTTATTACAAACGTTTAATGCTCCATTTGTCTTAAGTGCATCCCTTGCCCTTGAATGTTACAAGGTCAGTGACTTGTGAAACCTAGTTCTTATTATCCATACTTGCTTTTGTGATACTTTACGATTCTGTGTTTTTTTTGGCAATTGTGTTATTAGTAAAAAGTTGCAGCAATTTTATGCTCTTCATTATACAATACGATTATTTTAAATTTAAGTATTTTTTTAATATTTTATTCAATAATATAGCGAAGCTATGTTCAAAATTTTGTATATTTTATGTAATAGTTTCCCTAAAAAAACATAAGAGAAAACGTATCATTTCATGCGTAACTTTAATATTTATTTTTCACAATGCAATTATCATTATTATTGTTATTATTATTATTATTATTATTATTATTATTATTAATTGTTTATGTAATGATATTAATAATGTTAATACTCAATATAGATTCCTATTTGATACACTGATGTTATTTTACGAATCAGCCCTTTCGATATATAACTTTTCTCCTCATTACCCTCAACATAAAAATATATATATATATATATATATATATATATATATATATATATATATATATATATATATATTATATATATATATATATATATATATATATATATATTATATATATATATTATATATATATATATATATATATATATATATATATATATATATATATTGATATTAAGAAATGCCAAAGAATTATTTTGCTCCACATCAACAGTGAATATAATATTCGGGTGTTTTGAGTTGACATATTGAAAAACTTATCAAAATGATCTTCGAACTTAAAAAGAAGAAAGGAGTCGTCCACATACCTCCTATAAAATATAGGTTTGAAATCTAGTGGACATTCATTTAGCCAAATTTTTTCATAAAAACACATGAAGATGTTACTAAGAGTTGGACCTAAAGGACTGCCCATAGCGACACCATCAACTTGTTTATAAAATTTACCATTAAACATGAATATAATATCTTTTGATGAAATGTATAGTAACTCCTTAAAGCTTTGTCTGTCTAGACCATGTATTGTAGATGAATCTCTGAACAATGAATTTAATATAATTTCCAAAGTTTCATCTAATGGCACGTTAGTAAATAAACTCTGAACGTCGAAACTTGCCATATAATAATTATTGGCATTTGGAAAGTTAACTATTTCATTGACGAAGAAAAAAGTGTCCTTTACTGAATATTCATTAGATGTTAAATTTTCTAATATTGGAACGAAAAATTTTGATAGGTTGTAATTTACAGTACCAATAGCAGATAAGATTGGACGGACCGGGCAGTCAGGTTTATGTACTTTTGGTAATCCGTACAATATATATATATATATATATATATATATATATATATATGTATATATATAATATATATATATATATATATATATATATATATATATATATATATATATATATATATATATATATATACATAAGGGGAGTGTCTAGAGAAAACTTTATGTAACTCATACACCATGGTGGAACGAAGAAGTGAAAAAGCAATTAAGAAAAAAACAGAGAAAATGAGGAAGTGGCTGAAAAGAAGAACAGCGGCAGCAAGGGAGGAATATGTACAGGCAAGGAATGAGGCAGAGAGAATAAAGAGGAGAGCAAAAAAGATGGAGACAGAGAGAATGGCAGGAGAAATAACGAGAGATGTGGGCGAAAGGAAGAAAAAGCTATTTAAGATGGCGAAGGCGTATAGAAAACCAAAAAGTGTAACTAGAATTATAAAAGATAGAAACGGAGAGATTCTTATGAGACCGGAAGAAAGAAATGAAGATCTGCTAAATGTAGAATACAGAGAACAAGAGGAAGAAGCTGCAGATCAGATGAGGGAGGAGGAAGAGGAGGATGAAGGCGGAGAGATAACGGTGGAGGAATATGAAGAGGCAATAAAAAGGATGAAGAAGGGTAAAGCTCCAGGAGAGGATGGAGTGGCTGTGGAGTTAGTGTTGGAGGGAGGAGAGGAGCTGAAAGGGAAAATCATCAGTTTGATGAACAAGTGTTGGAGAGAGGGAAAGGTGCCGGAAAGGTGGGGCAAAGCAATAATAATACCGATATATAAAGGTAAAGGAGATGCTGGAAGCTGTAATAATTATAGGGGTATCTCACTGATGGACCATCTGACGAAAATATACGAAAGAATATTGGAGAGGAGGTTGAGAGAGAAGGTAGAGCCGAGACTCGGAGAAGAACAGTACGGGTATAGAAAGGGAAGAGGAACGACGGACCTCTTATTCACACTGAGAATGGTCTCGGAGAAGATGCTGGAATATGGCAAGAGATTCTTTGTAGTCTTCATCGATCTGCAAAAGGCATTCGATTCGGTGCCAAGGAAAAAGCTCTGGAGAGCTATGGAGAGGAATTATGGAGTGAAGGGTAGATTAAAGAAGGCAATAGAAAGTATGTATGACAAATGCAGCTGTAATGTTAGAACTGAGTGCGAGAACGATAGATGGTTTGAGGTGAAAACAGGAGTGAAGCAAGGAAGTGTTTTATCACCACTGCTGTTTATATTATATTTAGACGTGGTGATAAGGAAAGTGAAAGATAGACTGGGAGAATTTGAAGGGGACATAATGGCATATGCGGACGATCTGGCATGCTGGAGCGAGAATGAGGAGGCGATTCGAGAGGTGGTGGAGTTGTTTGCGGAGGAGTTGGAGGAAGCAGGGATGAAGATGAACATACAGAAGACAGAGATATTAACAGTAACCGGAGGAAATGAGGAGGGGATGAGAATGATGGTGAGAGAGGAGGAGGTGAAAGCGGTAAATACCTGCAATTATCTCGGAGGATGTTTTAACAGAAAGGGAGGAAGTGGGGAAGAGATTATGCGAAGAATGGAAAAGTATGGATTAGTTATGAAAGCGGTATACCCCATGATGAAAGACAGAAACATTGGAATAGAGGTTAAAAAAGTGATTTTTAACAGCATACTGACTCCGACACTGCTGTACGGAGCGGAAACATGGACAACAACGAGAAGAGAGGAGAGTAGAATACAAGCGGCGGAGATGAAGGTATTAAGAACTATGATTGGAAAGAGTAGGAGAGACAGAATAAGGAATGAAGTTATTAGAGAAGATATAGGTGTGAAGAAGATGACACCACTGAAGATGGATGTGGGGAGATTGAGATGGTGGGGACATCTGGAGAGGATGGAGCAGGAGAGAATGCCGAAAAAAAGATGGGAATGGACACCAGAGGGCAGAAGACCAAGGGGAAGACCGAAGAAGAGATGGGCGGAATCGGTGGAGGACTCTCTGGAAAGATGTCAGCTACCAAATATGAGAGTGCTGAAGAGAAGAGGAATAGTGCAGGAGAGGGACGTCTGGAGAAAGATGCTTGCGCGGCTGACAGAATGAAGAATCCTTCCTGGGAGATATATATATATATATATATATATATATATATATATATATATATATATATATATATATATATATATATATATATATATATATAAAAATTATATATATATATATATTTATATATATATATATATATATATATATATATATATATATATATATATATTTTTATATATATATATATAAATATATATATATATATATATATATATATATATATATATATATATATATATATATATATATATATATATATATATATATATATATATATATATATATATATATATATATATATATATATATATATATATATATATATATTTCAAGAAAACAGGAAAGAATGAAATTTGGACCATTGTCTTTGGTAGTTCTTAAATTTCTTATTGACTTCAGTTATTATTATTATCATATATATATATATATATATATATATATATATATATATATATAGTGTTATCAGCAGTATATATCAGTATATATATATATAGCATATATATATATATATATATATATATATATATATATATATATATATATATATATATATATATATATATATATATTTGAATATATTTTCACAATAATGCGTATATAGCCATTCGTTGTTAACCAATCATATGAAAGTAAATTTATTTAAATAAATTCATTCGTATTTTGGTTCGGCAAGAGTAGGTTCATAATTAATCTTTTGTTATTGTTTTAAGATTGTTTTGTTGAATAATTTATTAAATTATCCATTAAAATGTTGAATATTTGTTATGCATTATTGTGCAAACATAATTATTACAGAGGTGAATATTTAAGCTTTCAATTTGCGAAAAATAGAACCAAAATAGAACTTTATTCAGAAGTAGGCCGAATTGTGTTACAGATCTAATCAAACGCAATTTGATAGTCTACATTCATAGTGAACAAATATATTCCTCGGATACATGGTGGAATAGCACTAGACAGGCAGGCATAGGTTAACAATGGATGGTAGAATATATATATATGTTTGTAGAAGGTTGAAATTTGGAGAGCGGATTCGGAGTCGGATTTCTAGAAAGACTTGGTATCGGAATCAGAGGAGTTGGCATCGGCACCGGTGCTGGCTCCGGTGCGGTGCTGGGTTAGTAAATATTTGTATAATAATACGATATTAGTGTCTTTATATACGTTATTGGACCTGTAGATCTCGAAAATGACGGTTATAATGTCGTAAAGGGTGTCAAGGGCCCCCTAAAGGCTCCCCTTAGAAATGAATGAAATGCATAACAGAAGTGGAGAAAGGAGACAGATTCGGAGTCAGAGAAGGAAAGAGTCAGAGAAGGAGTCTGAGTCAGAGGAGTCGGAGTCAGTACCGGCACCGGTGCTGGAGCCGGTGCGGTGCTGAGTTAATAAACATTCGTATAACAACAATGTTGGTGTCCTTATATATGTTATCGGGTCTGTAGATTTCGAAAATGATGGTTTCAGAACCATCAAGGAAAAAAATAAAAAAAAATAAATAAAATTCTTATTCTTTTTATGTTTATAACTTACAAATTTACGTTTTTTACATACCCTAAAGCAGTAAATCAGTAAATCAGTAAATCAAACAGCCCTCCTCACCCCTTCTGTGATCTATTGATCTATTGATTCAAGTCATATTTTTACTAAAATTGTCACGTTTTACATACACTAAAGCAGTAAATCAGTAAATCAAACCATCATCCAACCACCCTCCTGTCCATCCGTGATCTATTGATCTATTGATCTATTGATCTATTGATTCAAGTCATATTTTTTAGTAAAATTGTCATGTTTTACATACCCTAAATCAGTAAATCAAACCACCATCCAACCACCCTCCTGTCCATCCGTGATCTATTGATCTATTGATTCAAGTCATATTTTTTTTTGTAAAATTGTCATGTCCTAAATCAGTAAATCAGTAAATCAAACCAGCCATGCCACACTGCCCACCTTATCCGTGATCTATTGATCTATTGATCTATTGATTCAAGTCATATTTTTTAGTAAAATTGTAATGTTTTACATACCTAAATCAGTAAATCAAACCATCCACCCTACCCTCCATACCATCCCACCCTCCATGATCTATTGATCTATTGATTCAAGTCACATTTCGAGTATCATTTTGGATAAACATAACATAAAAACAAATTCTTTATACACTGATCAACGAATATATACTAACGTAACATTAATAAAAAGCTAAATAGTATAACATCATCAGGTCTAAGAATATAATGTACAACAACAAACCTAACACACCTTAAACACGAATAAACGTTAAAATTAACAAAGTCCCACACTTAAGGGCAAGATCCATCTTTGCTGACGGACTCATTCGTTATCTCAATTTTCTGGGTGGACAGCAACTGGATAGTCGATTTTTGACTGAGAACATCAATGGTATTTGTTCTCTAACGTGATCGGTGTTTTTTTTTGTACCGTGCCGCTCTTTCAGAATTTTTCAATTTTCAGGACCATGAAAATTCACAGCCTGCCGACATTCTGAACTTATCTTCCAGAATTTATTAAATGATTAAATCCTGAAATAGCGATAGATAGGGTAAACCATATCTACAGAAGTAGCTTCTTCGATTGAAAGTTTGTGATTTAAAATCATCAACCCATTTTTTTTAAGCTTGAAATGAAAATAAGATACTTTTTTAGTGGATGAAATTCTCGTATATGTAGTCGAGAAGATGCATCTTTTTACTTAGATAATTTTTGTGTATACTCAAAAGAAAATTATAAAAATTTTTAAAATTTTTTTTTTGAAAATTTGTTCCAAGAACAAATCAAAAACTAATTCATATACAAAGAAATAATCTAAGTAAAAAATGTGCACCTCCCGACTACATAAGCCCTGAAAATTTCATCCACTTCGCTAGAACAAAAAAAATTTATCGCAATTTTTCATTTCAAAATTAAAAAAAAAATGGGTTTGGAAATTGGTGGACGCTGAGCACAAAACTCAAAAAATCGAAAAAGTACTTCTGTACTTTTTTAGATAATGGACCTATCTATGCATATTTCAAGTTTGAAGTCATTTTGTAAAAAATTCTGGAAGTTGCCTCCAAAAATGTCAGAAACATGAATTTTCATGAATGTTGAAAAATTGAAAATTCTGAAAGAATGACTACAGTCACAGAAAAACACCGGAAATCAACGTTTTAGAGGGCAAAAAAAGCTACATTTTGGTGTTTATATAGTCAAAATCGGCTGAAAATTCCGAATTTTATGTCCATTTTTAGGTGGGGTGAAAATGGGGGCCAGCCCCAGCCCAAAATTGGATCTTGCCCTTAACAATAGTAAAGTAACTAACATAGCATACAAAAACATATCCTATGCACACTTTGTCAAGCATATCTCTAACATAACAATGTTAATTTTAGATTAATATGGTAATATTTAACAAAAATTATCATAACCTTGTTTAATTATCATACTGATCAACGAATATATGCTAACGTAACAAAGTTTTCACATTAATAAAGTTTACATAGCATCATCTGAACTATGAATATAATGCACAACGACAAACCTGACACACCTTAAACATGAATAAACTGTTAACGTTAACAAAGTTCCACACTTAACAACAGTAAAGTAACTAACATAGCATACAAAGACGTAACCTATTCACACTTTGTCAAGCATATCTCTAACATAACAATGTTAATTTATATTAACATGGTAATATTTAACTAAAATTTATCACAACATTGGTTAATTATCATACTGATCAACGAATATACTCTAACGTAATAAAGTTTCCATATCAATAAAGCTAACATAGCATAACATGAACTAAGAAAATAATGTACAACGACAAACCTAACACAACTTACACACGAATAAACTGTTAACATTAACAAAGTTCCACACTTAACACCAGTAAAGTAACTAACATTGCATGCAAAACGTAACCTATTCATACTTTTTTCAAGCATATCTAACATATTAACGTTAATCTTACATTGACACAGTAACATTTAGCAAAAATGTATCATAACCTTATCCGATTATCATACTGATCAACGAATATACTCTAACGTAATAAAGTTTCCACATCAATAAAGCTAATATTTAACAAAAATTTATCATAACCTTACCTAAATATCATAATCCCCAACAAATAATTGCAAACATAACAAAGTTTTATCCAAACATAACATAAAAATAAGTTCTTTGAATAAAATATCATTGTAAAGTGTAATAGTTTACCGATTTTAAAGCAGTAAATCAGTATATCAAACCACCCGTCCCCTCCCCGCCCCTCCCTACCCACCCGTCCATGACCTTTTGATCTATTGATCTATATTGATTAAGGTCACATATCGAGTATCATTTCGGATAAACATAGTACAAAAATATGTTCTTTATATACTAACAACGAATATATGCTAATGTAACATTGTTTTCACATTAATAAAGCTAACATAGCATTACCAGAACTAAGAATATAATGTGCAATGACAAAACCTAACACACCTTATGCATGAATAAACTACTAACATTAGCAAAGTTCCATACTTAACAACAGTAAAGTACCTAGCACAGCGTACAAAACGTAACCTATTCACACTTTTTCAAGCATATCTCTAACATATCAATGTTAATTTTACATTAATACGGTAATATTTAACAAACATTTAGCATAACCCTGTCTAATTATCAGACTGACAACGGATTTAATGCTAACGTAACAGTTTTTTACATTAAATATAGTAAAATTTAACAAAATTTCATCATAACCTTACCTAAATATCATAACCCCCAACGAATAATTGCAAACATAACAAAGTTTTATCCAAACAATAACATAAAAAATAACAAAGTTTTAGCCGAACATAACATAAACAAGTTTTGAATAAAATATCATAAAGTAAAGTGTAATAGTTACTGATTTTAAACTGTAAATCAATAAATCAGTAAATCAAACCACCCGCCCCTCTACTCCCCTCCCCACCCACCCCTTCCATGATCTATTGATCTATTGATTCAAGTCATATTTCGAGTATCATTTTGGATAAACATAACATAAAAATAAGTTCTTTATATACTGACTAACGAATATATGCTAACGTAACAAAGTTTTAGCATCAATAAAGCTAACATATCATAATCTGAACTAGGAATATAAGGTACAACGACAAACCTAACATACCTTACGCTCGAATAAACAGTCAACATTACCAAAGTTCCATACTTAACAGCAGTAAAGTAACTAACATTGCATACAGAACGTAACCTGTTCACACTTTTTCAAACGTATCTGTAGCATATCATTGGTATTTTTACCTTAACATAGTAATATTTAACAAACATTTATCATAACCTTACCTAATTATCATACAGACCAACAAATATATGCTAAGGTAACAAAGTTTTCACATCAATAAAGCTAACATATCATAACCTGAACTGAGAATACAATGTACAACGACAAATCTAACATACCTCACGTATGAATAATCTGCTAACATTCACAAAATTCCCTACTTATCAAAGGTAAAGTAGCTAACAGGACATACAAAACTCAATGTATCCCCACTTTTCCAACATATCAGCAACAGCTAAAGCAGTATTATCTAACAAAATCCCTTAACAAAGTGACCAAGCTATCAAAGATACCAGCATCATGAACTATGAACTTACACTACATTCATCAAAGTGTCACTCATATCGAATATAACATCATTTTGAACTATGAATAAACGTAGACACTAGCAAAATTCTCGAGCAAACCTAACATTACTCAGCAAAAAACTTAACCTATGCTCACGTTTCTAACACATCATCATCAGTTAACACAGTAATATCTTACGAAACTTATCATTTCTCTAACAAACCAGTTTTAATTTCACATTGTCATAG
>JABUQX010068532.1:32500-40993 GCA_015478945.1 Trachelipus rathkii | reverse complement strand
ACGACTTAGTCCTCTTTGCATCACACAACGATTATAATATGCATCCAGCCCCTTGACCCTGTGCCATTCACAAACCTTTCCTAACTACAACTCTGCAATCGTCCGTTCCCGTTCTCACCAACATGGATACCCTCTAGAAAATATTTAAACTCAAGACAGTTGTTCTAGCTGCTCACCATCTAAACATAACTATCACACTGAGGGAGTGTCCTCACTCATCAATCATAACCATACTTTTCTCTGTTTACTTTCAAGCCCCTCCTTCACACACCCTGCTCAAATTCTCTCTATCATCCTCTCAAATCTCTTTCAAAGAGTTCGCCACACAGAACCAAATCATCCGCATATAATAGGAGGCACCCTCCCACTTCAACTCCATTACTCCACCATTACTAACACCAATATCCTGCCATCCCCACCTCAATTTCTTTGATACACAATCCATATATATATTATATATATATATTATTATTATATATATATATATCATATTATATATATTATTTATATATAATATATATTAGTATATTATATATATATATTATATATATATATTATATATTATTATTTATATATATTGTGAAGAATATGAACGCTAAAGAGAAAAGTGCGCACCATTAAAAAATAATGGGAGGTAATTTTTCAATCGATCTGATGTATGCGTGGTCTCTCCTCCAGGCAACATCTTACTAACCCCTATTTATCCACATATCATATACACATGATTTAAAGTACATCACCCCACTTCTAGATACACCTATACAGAACATCCCTACTATCATCTCCCTGTGTGACGGGGGAGAAAAGAATTTCCACTTCGTATGTCCTGCGTGTCGTAGAAGTCGAATAAGGGGTCGGTGGTAGTTGGGGTTGGCTGCCCACTACCATTCATTATCTCTTGCTAGGAAATGCTGATGCATGCCTCGGAAAAATGGTCGTGATAGCCGTAAACGTACATTTCTAACTTTTGGCGAATTGTATGAATCTGTATGGGTAACATTGATGATGTAGAGGAATAAAGTGTGTGAGAGAAGAGAGCCGAGGTGATGGATGATTAGATGAAGGGCTAAATTTGAAATTTGCTCGCTGTGACTGAAACAAAAGATGAAAGGAAAAGGTGAAATTAAGTGGTGTGATGTGAAGTGTGTGCGTGCGTGGTGGTGGAAGAGAATGAGAGAGGAAGAGAAGGAGTTGCAATTTTGATGAGTGAACCTGTGGTATGAAGCTATGTAGACTTTGATTGTGTGAGTCCTAAAATTCTAAAGTTTATTTTAAGTTTGAAAAGGTCAATGGAATGTGTGGTTGTTGTGACGTATAATCCATCTGAGGGAAACGTTGAAGAGAGTACGATTTTTGGGATAATTTGAATGATCGAATGATGTGCTGGATGGGGTGAGTAGGAGTTCAAGGATTTGATAGTGTTATGGGGACCTGAATAATGGTCTGGATATGGTGGATCAAAAAAGGATAGGTATAACAAGGTGGTTTTGGGCGTGGCGGGGAGAAAATGGAATGGTTAAGGAGTGATTGAGAATTTCTGTGAAAGAGAGGGTAATGGTGTAAGTAATGACTTTTCTTTAAACACAAGAGTATCCCCATAAGTATACTAGAGTTGGTGTAGGTAGGGTTGGGAAAGGAAAAAAACAAGCTCGTTTTTTTCCGAAAAAAACGGTTTTTTTCATGAAAAAAACACAGCCTGAAAAAAACAAGTAAAAATTTGTTTTTGTTTCATTTTTTATAAACATTTTTTGAAAACATTGAAAGTGTTTTTGAACCAAATTTTATTATAACTGTAAGCATGGAGGCGTTATGTGAATGGCAGTAATAGATTGAAAAGCATTTTCAAAATATAAGTAATCTTCTTTTTGTAAATATTATTGGATGTAATACTATCAAGTATTGTCTAATCGATTATCGAATTTTGATATTCATATATCAAAAGTATCGTTTCATCCTATTCTCTCGCATTTTTTTTTTTGTTGGCCAGTGATTATTTAATCAGAATTTTAAAATGCCACGTGCAAAAAGTCGTGTGACTGTACTTTTTAAGGATATAAAAGGTAGCAAAGGCCTTCGGGAAAAAATGTAATTTTTTGTTGTGTGAAGACGTTTGCAAAAGCTAGTTATTTGATTGCTTCATAATCTAAGGAACTAGGAATAGTTCCCTGAAAAAACTTGCGCCAACTGAGAGAGATTATTATGCAGCGTCAGCTAGATTTAATGAGTCCTGTTACTGCCCTGATCCTTCACCCACTGTCAATTCCTCACACGATACTCAATACTGAACTTCTTGAGATTATCAGACTTATCAGTCTATCAAAATTGAAACGTGGCTGTAATTCACGGTCCTGATGAGCCCATGATAATGAGCTTGATAGTAGTGCCAGCTAACTTCAGTAGTGAACTGCTGGGTCTTGAGGAGTGGGGATCTCTAGTGATTTAGTGAATCAAACAGTATTGATATGTCCAAAAGCAATAATTTAATTTAGTCATTCACTCTCCTCCTTCATTTACAATCATTGGTATATGTATTTTTAATTTCAATATTTTTAATTATTCATTTGCATCCCTTAAGTCCTTTTGAGTTTTGTCATTCATCGGACTCATTCTATATAAATATAATATACATTATGTTTAAAAGTAAGTTATAATAATTATACAAGATAAAATTATGTAAAAATAAATGTTAAAATTAATAGCAGAAGCCTACAAAAAGCAATCTGCAGGCTACACCTACTATAAATTGTAATTGAAAGCAAATTGAATAAAAATATGAACAGCCCAGAAATTGGTAGTTCTGCTATTTTAAATCAAATGGATAATATTTTTTATTTTCAGGTATCCTCATATTTGAAAAATGAAAAATACTCAAGTGAAATATCATATTTGCCTCTTTATATTTTTAAAAATACATTCAATGAAAAAAACGAAAAAAAACTGAAAAAAAACGAAAAAAACATTGAAAAAAAAAACATGTTTTTTTTCCTGAAAAAAAACAAGATTTGAAAAAACGGTTTTTTTTCCGCAACCCTAGTGTAGGGTAGAGATTAGGTATCGAAGTGAATAAGTATGAGATGTGATTTTGGTGGTTGGTAGAAGAAGGAGATGGTTGAAGTATGTGTTGGAGTTAAATCAGTGAGGGGAGTTAGAGGAATGGGATTATCGGAATCATTATGTTGTTCTGTGTAAAATTAAGTTAGTTGGGGGCTGAGATGGGAATGAAGGTGATACGAAACGGAAGTAAGGGTAAATTAATTGAGTGAAGAAGTTAAGTGAGGCGGGAAATAAGGATAAGTATGTAAGAGCGCTCGCCTAGTAAATCGTTGAATGTGAAAAAGTTGAATGCGACAAATCTGAGGGCAAAGTGAAGGAAGCAAGTGGTAGTAGTGCAAAGGAAAGTATGATGTGGAGTGTGCTAAGTAGGGAACAGTAAGAATGTTAACAGCGAATGGTGGAATGAGGAAGAGTGATGAAAGCGGTTAAAGGTGAAAAAAGAAGCGTGGTTGAAACTGTACTAAAAGGAAATGATGAAGTTTCAAAAGAAAGATGCTTGGAATTAAATAAGGAGGAAAAAAGAAATACTTAAAAGTTCTATACGTAGGAGAAAACAAGAGTAAATTGAACAGTTTGGAAGGGATGGATGAGAATGAGAGGACATACAAGAAATAAGGAGCTTTCTGGAAGGAGCGCGAAAAAGGTTAAGAATGAGCAATAAGGGGAATCGTGCTTAGAAGATACATGAATAGGATGGTGCTTTTGTAACTGATGAAAATGGATGTGAGGGGAGTGTGGAAAGAACACTTTCGAAAATCTGCACATATTAGACAGTTATGATGAAGTGGTTAGTGATGTGTGGTGGTTTTGTCGGTGCAAGAGGAATAGGTATTTTGGGGATGAAGGTTATTAGCAAGGGAGGAAGGTATATGGGTAGGGTAAGAAAGTTGAAGAATGGTAAATCTGCAGGATAGATAGATGAATTACTAGTGAAATGATAAAAAGAACGGAGGGAGATGGTGATTGATTGGCTTTGGAAGTTGTGTAGAATAGCCGTTTATGGAGGGTATAAGTTGCAAGGGATTGGAGGAATAGAGCGGTAATCAATACCCTGTATACAGGGTAAGGGAAAAAGGGGAACTGTAGACAATATAAGGGGAATTAGTTTATTTGAGTGTTGTAGGAACGGTATACTCTGGTATTATTGGTCGACAAGAAGTGCGTGCGAAGTGACTTGATGAGGGACTGATTGGTGAAGAACAAGGTGCGTTAGGAGTGGTAGAGGATGTGTGTGGATCAAATCTTTAACATTGAAACACAAATGATTGAGAAATGAGGGAGAAGAGAATAAATTTATTTTAAGGTTTTATGGATTTACAAACAGGATGTATATAGAGTTAGTAGGGAAGCTTTATGGCAGGTATTAGTGACTTTATATGGTCGTTGAGTGGTAGTGCTTCTGAAAATGGAATCCAAAAAGTATGTATGACGATAGTGAAACGTGTGTAAGAACTAAGGTGTCAATCGGCTAAGATGTGGTTTAGGATTAATAAGCGGAGTGAAGACAGGGGTTTGTGTTATGTCTCCTTGGTTATTCAATGTGTATATGGAATGGGGTTATGAAAGAATTCGAGGTGGGGGATGGCAGGAATGGTGTTAGGAATGATGGAGAATGGAGAAGAAGGAGGGTGCTAGCTGCCTAGCCTATTGTATGCGTGATTTTGGTTCTTGTTGGCGAGTCTGAAGAGAGTTTGAGAGGATTGTGGAGGAGTTTGGCAGGGTATCGTAAAAAGGAGGGGCTTTGAAAGTAAACGTAAGATAAGAGTAAGGTTAATGGCGTTGTGAGTGAGGACAGTCCCTCAATGTGAGGTTATGTTAAATGATGAGCAGCTGGAGCAAGTGTCTGAGTTAAAAAATATTTAGGGTATGTGTGGCATGAGAAGGGAACGGATGACTCAGTAGTGTAGTAGTAAGTTGTGAATGGCAGGAATTTTGCTGGTGCAATTAAATCGTTGGTGAATGTAAAGGTGACTGAAGTCTTGAGTGCGCTAATGAGTTCTATAACATCGAGGTGTAGATGTTGATTACCTGTGTTACTTGTATGGTAGTGAGACTGACTGTCGTCTGGAATAAGAAGTTCTAGATTAAAGTTCAATGTTGTTCAGATGGACAATCTTAGGGGCATTGCTAGTGTGAAAAGAATTAATAAAAATGAGGAATGAACGTATAGAGAGGTTGTGTGGTGTGAAGAAAGGGGTAAGTGAAGAGGAATAACATGAAAGTATTCGTTGAGATGGTCTTGGTCCATGTGGAAGGATGAAATGAAAGTCGGTTGGTTAAGGCGATGTAATAGTGGTGAGTGTGTTGGGAACCGACCGGCTGGGAGACCGAAGAGAAAGTGGATTGAGTCGGTGAACGAAATGTCTGAAGGGAGAGAATTGTGACGTTATGGGCAGAGCGAGAAATAATAGGGATGCCATGATACGAGCAGAAATGCGAGGGTTTTGTGATGGTGGGCATGGTTGTGGCCCAACCTGGTGCCAGGGGTATGATACCCTTATCACTGAAGTATTTACAAGAGTTACAGAGCTACAGCTATGGTTGTGGCTCTAGGGTGGATTTTCTGTCTGTGACGAGCTCTCACTATTAATAGGTACAGAGGTGGGCGGTAAGGCTAGGGCTTATCTTTCGAACGTTTGTCGATGTTCTCCTAACTGCTTTCTTTTCCGAGTGCTTGTACAGCACCTTACCCCCAATCCTTGGGTGCAAAGAGGAAGGTGAAGAAAGAAAGAAAGAAAGATATATATATATATTACTATTATATATTAATATATATATATATATATATATATTACTATATATATATATATATATATATATATATATATTATTATATATATATATAATATATATATAATATTATATATATTATATATATATATATTTATATATATATATATATATATAATATATATATATTATACTATAATCTATTATTAATATATATATAATATATATACTATATATATATATTATATATATACCTAATAATATATATATTATATATATATATATAATATAATACTATATATATATGATATATATATATATATATATATACTATATATTATATATATATTATATATATATATATATCGCTTACTGTCCATATTTTCCTGGTTTCTGCTTTCATATATTTCAACTGGAGGACTTTTTAATGTGATCGTATAAAACTGAAAAAGTGTTTATGAATATATATTATTATATATATATATTTAGCTATATATATAATTATATAAGTAATGTATATATATATATATAATTATATATATATATATATATATATTATATATATATACTATACTATATATATATATTATTCAAGGGAAGCCTGAAGAAAAAAGAGCATGGCACGTAATAAAGTGTCTCCACAACTCCCAAAACAACCCCCACCTGCAAACGAATCATTAAGAGGACAAATTAACTCTCTCCCTTCTCCTATACAGCACTGCAATATCCATGGAGAACAATACTCTGATATCTCCAACAAACACATTCATCCAAATAACAGAGGGATAATACGCAAAACACATTCATCCAAATAACAGAGGGATAATACGCAATCTTTAAAAATGCAATTAGAAATCAATCCAAATCCCCTCCCCCCTCCCCATTCACTACACAAGAAATTACTTCACTAATCAAAACCTTAAAAATCTCACCAACTGGCCCAGACCATATTTCAAACCTTCACTTTGGACCAACCGCCATTTCATTCATTACAAATATTTTCAACAAATTTTAGTCAATAAACTATATCCCTCCATACTGAAAAAAAAACAATAATCATATCCAAATTAAAATCCAAAAAAGATCCTAACCTCCTTTCCCCATATCGACCCATACCCTTCCTTGTGCAAGCTAATGTCATACTCACAAAAATCCAACCCCAGTGTCACTCCCCTAAATCACAAACATGGCTTCGAAAAATCTCACTCCACAGCAACAGCTCTAACAAATAAACGGATTAAACAAAACTCCATCCCACAGAACAATACTCCTAGTCATTGACACAGTACCCAGACACATACTCATTCAAAAAATCATAAACTCGCCCATTCCTAACAATTATAAAAAATGGTTTGCTAATTTCATATATCCTTTCCATATGACCAAACAACCTCAATACACTTTCGTTTATTCTATCCGTTACGCCTTTCTTCACATCACACACCACCATAACACGTTCATTCCTCATTTTATCAACTCTTTCTCACACCACCCTAAGATTATCCATCTCAACAGACTGCACCTTAGATCTGTACCTCTTATTCCGCATAATAGTTTCACAACTATACATTAACACTGGTAACAATATACTCTCATGCAGAACCCTAGCGACCTCAAGACTTAGTCAACCAACATTTACAAAGGATTAAATTGCACCAGCTATCTTCTACCTTTCACAACTTTCCTACTACATTCAGAATCATCCATTCCCTTCTCATCCAACTTATAGCCTAAATATTCAAACTCAGATACTTGTTCCAATTGCTAACACCCAACATGATATCACAATGCAGACTCTCCTTACCAACCACCATCACATTACTCTTATTTAAATTGCTTTCAAACTCCTCCTTTTACACACCCTAACAAACCCAATCCTCTAAAACTTTCTTCAGATTCACCACACAAAAATCATCAGCGTGCAATAAGCAAGGTACCCTCTGCTCTCTTATATGATCCATCAGTCTTAACACCCTCCTCTGCCACCATTATCTTTAATTCTTTTATCACCCTCTCCATATACAAATTAAATAGCCATGGAGACGAAACATATCCTTGTATCACTCCTGTTAATATTAAATCATTTACTCTCCACACCATTTATTCTTGCAAACGCTTCACTATCGATATACATACTTTTGATTCCCTACAGAAGCCTACCACCAAAACCATACATTCTTAACACCTGCCACAGAGCTTCCCTATTATTCTTATCATACAAATGTTGCAAGTACATATAAAACCTAAACACAATTTGTTGAACTTCTCTCTAACTTTCTCACTCATTTGTTTCAACGTAAAAATTTAATCTACACGCCCTCTGATACTTCTAAATGCACCTTGTTCTTTAACAATTAGTCCTTCAGTCACTCGACGAACTCTTTCAACCAAAATACCAACATATATCTTCCCTACAACACTCAACAGACTAATTTCCCTATAGTTTCTACAGTTCCATTCCTATTAATACTAATGAAGTAAACACTGAATATAACTGAAAATCTCCTCCAAACCTTCGGAACTATACCCTCCATAAACTCTTTGTTGCACAACTCCCTTATCCAGTTAATCACAATCCCAACTCCATTCTTGATCATTTCACCAGTAATTCCATCTATACCCACTGATTTACCATTCTTCAACTTTCTCACTCTAGCTATTACCTGCTCCCCAAAATACCTACTTCTTAACCATCAAACACACACACAT